>CATOHG010000070.1:0-54758 GCA_951800055.1 Cenopis cana | reverse complement strand
TGTAGGCTTAGTATAAGTTTTTTTCGAAACATTAACTAATTCGAACGCGTTTGCGTTTTGTCTCAAAATGTATGAAAACGTGAACAGCGCCTCTGGTGGTCACTAGTGGAAACTAAAACAGCGAGTATAACATTTGTTGCTAACCGATGAACGCACGTATTTCAAACTCGGTGAGAGCGTTTGCAAAACGAATCGAATTTTCTTATTAATGCGAGTATAAGTTACTATTTTGACATTAACTTTGTAGTTTAAACGTAAACTTTTTAGTTTAGCTGGTGAAAGGGCGCGTTTGGGTGTAGAAACTTTGTTTTTTAGGGTTCCGTAGCCAGAATGGCTAAAACGGAACCCTTATAGTTTCGTCACGTCTGTCTGTCTGTCTGTCTGTCTGTGTCCGTATGTCACAGCCGGTTTACTTGAAGAATAAGTACTACAATTATGAAATTTGGTAGGAAGATGTATACTATGAACCGCTACATAAATGTGATGAAAAAATTAGGAAAAAAAATATTTTAGGGGGGGCACCCCATACATGACGACGAAACGACGAACGAAACAGGGGGACGAAATTTTTTTTTCAATGCAAGTAGTTGTGTGGGGTATTTTTGGATAGGCCTTTAAAAATGATAATCGAGGTTACTAAGAAAGTTTTCCATTTTAAGTCAATCGTTGGTGAGATATTAGCTCCCAAATTCGTACAAATTGTACAAAATGTAACCCCCCCCTTCAATTTCCAAACTATGAAGTTTAAAAACCTGACAAAAATTGAGGTGGTGTACAATAATAAATACTTTCAACGAAAATTGCACTGAATAACGTCTTGCCCAAACAAAAGGACGTAAGTGCCGTGACTTCCCTATGAAGATACGACTTTTTTGATTTTAGGTATTGGATAGTGTTTTTGGTGTGGATACTTGGCCGGTTTTATAGGAATTATTGCAATAATTGTGCGCAAAACCTGTCTGCTCGTAATTTCTTTGCTTTGGTTTGCTTTTCTTTGCTTTGAGTTAAGTATTATTTTAACAGTTGCAAGTGGCAGGTAAGTTACGTTATTCATTTTATTAGCCGTCCTGATTTTTTTTGATTTTTTTTTTTGATTTTTTTTGTCGTGATTTTTACATGCTTTCATTGTGCAGTAGACCATCATTTAATGTTTTTTGAACTTACGTAACTGACAGCGTCTTGTCATGTACTGAAGAGCGCTTGGTTTTGGTTTGTATATGTGTGAGTGAGCGTGTGTTTACATGATGGTTTTTGATAGCTTCATTAGGTTGTTTTTCATGCGTCGTCTATAGTTTTTATTTGAAGCAAATAATGAGTTTGCAAACCATATTACAAATTTCAAAAATGGAATATCTATTCGCACACATTACTCACACATACAACAGGTCATTTACTTAAGTTTTTCACCTATACCACAAAATATAATAAAAAGGAAGGTCCGTTCCCGCCGTTCTTGAAAATACATACCTAAACTTGCCCGACTCACAGGGTTGCTTCTGTATTGATTCTGAATTTTAAAAAGGAGTAGGTATATTAAAAATTCTTCAACATGACATTTAAATATGAACCAGCGTATATTGGTAAAAACCGGCCAAGTGCGAGTCGGACTTCGCACATTTAGGGTTCCGAATCAACCTCAAAAATATGATTTATCAATATATTAGTATTTGTTGTTAAAATATACGTAATATTTATTACGACGGAAGGACGTCTGGGCGACACCAATAGGGTTCCGTTTTGACCCTTCGGGTACGGAACCCTAATAAATTGATGCGTGACCCGCTGCGAGTTGTGACTTGTGACCGGCGGCGGTCGAGAGTAGGGTTGCCAACCGTCCCGCCTCAGACGGGACGTCCCGTTTCCAGCACCCTGGACGATGCGTCCCGCAAAGGATGCGTGCGGGACGCCAATTGTCCCGTTTTCAGACCTCGGCAGAATTATAAGAACTGGAGCGAACATTTTGTTTCATTTCAGGAAAGACTGCACAACTTCGATAAATGAAAACAAGTGATTTCTATCCCGCTCCAGGAGGAACGTACTCGTAATAGGATAACTTTAGCTCGGAAATCATCCACTAAGAACGTATATTTCGCGAGAATAAATAATGTATCCTACTTGACAATTATAAGTTAACAACGAAAATGGCACTTTGTATTTGTACTGAGCGGACTCTCTGCTCCGGCGCGCCGCCGCTATTTACTTTGTGCCTATAATACCTACTTATCTTATCTTATTATGTTATATCTTTAAACGAGCAATTCTTGTTTCTATCTATATATATTTATATATTTCCGGGATTTCGGAAACGGCTCTAACGATTTTGATGAAATTTATGTAGGGGTTTTCGGGGTTATATATATACCTATGCCTTTTGTTTTGAACTTGCTATATTTGTATTCAAATTAATGTGACTTATGATTTATGTGTGTGATAGTGATAGTAAGATTAGTAAGTAAGGCCATATATAGACGCAATGTTTTCAACATGTGCCTTGAGGTCTATAACCGCTTACCTGAGGACTGGAGAAAGCTCCAAGGGAATATGTTTAAGTCTAAAGTACTTGCTTTGCTGCTGCTTATGGAAAAGTGTTTTATCGGGTCTGTTATTATCTCGAACACTATAGACTTAAATGATTATAATATATTTTTCACATCACCTATTCGGAAAAGGGCTTTTTCTTCCCTGCTAGGAGGGATCAAAATGGCACTTTTCTTCCCTGCTAGAAGGGATCAAAGTGGCACTTTTCTGTAACGAGTAATAGGTAACTTAATGAGTTATTGTATCGATTTTGATAAAATAAATGCACAACTATTGTTATTTCAGATCTTTCATTATCCTCAATAGGTGATGTGAAAAGCAGTATGTGTCACATGGAAGCAAAATTATTTCCACCTTGGGCGTTAATTCTTGAATCCCTCACTACACTCAGGATTCTATTTTAGAATCCCTCGCTACGCTCAGGATTCTATTATATAATCCTTCGCTTCGTTCAGGATTCAATTTACGCCCACGCCGTAAATATGTCATTTTGCTCCCTTGTGACACAATCTACTATTTCACTTCTCATGCTCGAAAAGTGTGTCATATTAAACTTGTGAAGCGGGGCTAAAGTAGTACATTTAAGCCCTAGGGAAAATATGTATACATATTTATGATTTACAAAACATTTTAATTTGACCAATCAAAATACTTCACCTATTAAATCCACCAATCACAGGACAGTAATTTGACAGATTAAAAATTATTTGGTGAACATATCAACCAACCAGAACACAGCTGTACTAAAATCGACCAATCAGGAAAGACGTTTTTCAGTTGTCGAAAGATTAAGCGGTGTTTATGGTCAAAGCAATTACTCCTCTTAAAAGAAAAAAAAAGCGCATGTTGCTTCTCTTTCTTTAATATAGCAAAAGAAAGGGAGGCGAATACGCAAAGCGAACACGCATAGCGAGGCATGGTGCTGGCCTTAGAAAAAAAACAAGCTGTCAAATTAGACATACGCCCGCCAAGAGTTAAATTATTCATTTAAGGTGGATAATTTGTGTTTATGTGTTTTCTCACAATCGAAGTGAAAAGTAGAGTGTATAACTCGGGCCTAAAAGCCATATTACCACTCGAACAATTTTCCCTCACTTCGTTCGGGAAAATAACCATCTCGTGGTAATATGGCTTACTTTAGACCCTTGTCAAACAATCTACTATTATGTCACACCTAGCCATAAAGTGGCCATTATCGCACGCTCCGCGCGCGAAAAAACCCACTTCCTGGCCAGGGGGTGACATAATTTTTTTTATCTACACCCATATAGTAAATCCTCTTTTATAAGTTCAAATACCGTAGATAAGACCCCGCTTTATAATATACTGTGCGGCTGTTGCGTGCGTCCCTATTAGATCACGAAATATAACACTTTAACGAGATCACGTACAAAATTAAGACACAGCTGCGGGCTGGCGGCGGAGGTAGTTAGGGCTTTATAGGACAACACCAATATTTTTTTCATTAAAGCATGAGCCTTGGCACACTTGTTACTTAGGTGGACTAGAGTTGAAAACGTCCGGGAGACAAGGGCGGACGCGATGCTGGTGGGGAGGGGGAGGGGGGAACTTTCGCTCCGGCCCGCGTTCTGTCAGTCCTCATATTATCTTATTTATAGAGACTAGGGCATGTTTGGTATCATTTTCGGATAAATTGAGGATGGCCGATCATTTTCTGGGACATAAATAACATGTTTTCATAGAAAAAAAATGAAATACAGGCAAAAGTTTTAAAAAGTCAAGTTAAAAAAAAATCTTTCTGCACCGATTACGTGAAAACAAGTAAGAACTCGGGCATGAAAAAAATACGGTTAAATAGCCACATGTATGTAGATTCTAAAAATATATCATTTGTTAGACCAATATAAAACACAACTTAGTAAAAAAAAAAGAAAACTTGTGACCCGTCAAAATTTTACTTTATATTCGTACCGATCCGCGTTCTTTCAGTCCTCATATTATCTTCTTTATAGAGACTAGGGCATGTTTGGTATCGTTTTCGGATAAATTGAGGATGACCAATCATTTTCTGGGCTTTATATAACATATTTTTCTACAAAAAAATTAAAATACAGGCAAATGTTTTAAAAAGTCAAGTTAAAAAAAAAATGTCTGCAGCGATTCCGTGAAAACAGGTAACAATTCGGGCATGAAAAAAATATGTTTAAATAGCCTCATTTATGTAGATTCTAAAAACATACCATTTGTTAGACCAATATAAAACACAACTACAACTTAGTAAAAAAAGGAAACAGGTGATCCGTTTACATCATAACAAAAACGGACCTCTAAAGCAAATTTTATAATTATTTGAAAATGTAATGTAACTACTAGCCTAATTGTATATTTAGTAGTTTGTAGCTGTGTTTACGTTTGTTAGCATGTGAGTTACATTTTAAATTGCGAATAATCTAACCATTTGATCATTTCAATAGACTGGTTCAAAATAAAACTAACAAGTTTCAGATCTAATCCTACTCGTATTAATGTTACTCGTGATTATATCTTACTCGTGAAATACGTATATAATATTTATGTATAACATTTGTCGTCACAAGCACACAATTCTGTACACTTCCATTTTTGTTGGAGACACCTGCATCTAGCAGCGCATTTCTTTTTGCATCTGCACCTAATCATTTCCACGCAGGCTTCGGCAGCTACTGGCAAGCTAGTCCATATAGGTTCCCATCTGTGACTTACTTTCGTCCATCCCCAATCAGATGGACTGGGGATAATATATTTTGGATCGGTAACATTTGACCCCATATATAAACAGCTTTCAAAACCGCCCGCAGGAAATGTTGGTGCAGTGCAGCATTAGTTGTTGGAATATGTTCTAACTGGCGATCTTTTTTTGTGAACAGCTGCTTACGGCATTCGTTTACTGTCGAAAAGGAGCTGGATCTGAAACAAAAATCTTAAATATGCACAACCACCCTCTAAATAACTCATGATTTTATGAAAAAAGTAAATATTTATGAAAAAAGTAATATAACAAACTTTTCAACAATCGCCATTACATCTTTAATTCTGCCATCGTATGCTGCCAGGAAATCTCTGTGACATTAAGGAAATTCCAGACTTCGAAAGCACTCTTTTTTCCTTTTCCGTTGAAAAAAGAGACTGTGTCACAACCTGTGAAGGGACAGGGGAGCACTTTTAGCTGTCGCAAGTGTGCTACAAACACCTGAGCTAGAGGGACTGTGTGGGTACACATTGGTACTGGAAAACACCAGCAGTACCTTTTCTGTCAAGAAATAGCTAACGCGCTCGGTAAAAAACAGACATAATTGTGTACGTTATGACTGGTTACAATTATTCAAACATATTTTCTTTCACAGGGCCTAAAAAACAAAAGTGCTCCCCCTGTTCCGTGCCTTCACAGGTTGCGACACAGTTTCTTTTTTCAACGGAAAAGGAAAAAGGGTGCTTGTAAGCCTGGATGCGTTCCCTAATGTCACAGAAGGTTTCCTGGCAGCATACGACGGCAGAATTAAAGATGCAATGGCGACTGTGGAAAAGTTTTTTGTCGTCATTTATGATAGGTAATATTTACTTTTTTCATAAAACCATCAGTCATTTAGAGGGTGGTTGTGCATATTTAAGATTTTTGTTTCAGTACGGCTAGCACATGTGTAGAAATCGAGATAATTCAACTGTCATTTGAAGAGAAATCGACCATATCTCGGCAGATGACAGATGTCATAGTACAAGATGGCTTTTATATCGTCATCAAACGTCAAAGTGTCATAATTTTTATCGATGACATCTACCACCGAGAAACGCTCGAAATTCGCAGCACAAGCGCACTTTTGCAACGTCAAACTATGTCGTGTCATACGTCAAAGTCCGAGAGTATCTCTTCGAGCCATCAAGGTGCCGAGATAGCTTTTAGAGCATCGAGATAGACGTGAACTTCAAATATTTCGGTTGTGTGTGAAAATAATGATTATTACTAATTGCGTAAGTACGATTTTTTCACTATATCTATACAAATACTATCCTCCCCTTATACAAAACTTTCAAAATACAATAAGTGCATGTGTTGATTTTGTAAGTAAAAAAACCTCTATTACGCTTACGAATATATCTAAACATATTCCGAAGTAGGTACTTATGTGTCCCATTTCTACGGCATTTTATGAGTAAGGATTAAATGAACCTATATTTGTAAACATTACAGAATGGCGTTTTTCTTTTTGCGTAATGAAGAACTGCGGCAACGCAAGGTCCAAAGGCAAAGATTGAGGGACGCTTACAACCCCTTCGAGCTGCCGGATTCAGAATTCGAGTATCTGTATCGTATCAATAAAGATATGGGAATGAACCTGATTCAGCAGCTGAACGGGAGTTTGAGACCACCATCGGTTCATGGCATCCCGGTCCACGTTCAGGTATCAATTACACTTACTTATAAATACGCAAATCAAGGTGATCACTGATACTTAATTAGAATTAATTTTCAAGAAATTATTTTATGGTAAATTAACATTGCCAAAATGAACATTAAAGTATAAAAATAAAAAATAAATATTCTGCATATTACATATTATGTAGGTGACAAAAATTACATTAAGTAGCAGTATCAAACATGAGCCCTGCAAGGGCATCGCAATTGTTGTCTTAAAGCTAAGTAATTAAGTATGTACGGGTGATTCTTATCGTTAAAGTTAATTGATGTCCACTCCGGCCCGAACGTTAAGTGAAAGTTAAGGAAATCAGAGTGCAATTTAAACTTATTGTCAACTTCAGTTTACTCTATACCTGGATCCCTAACTGTTGAAATAGTTAAAGTCAAAAATAATCACTCAAGAGTCGTTAACAATTGGGGCCCGGTGTGGACAAATTAAGAAAATGTTAAATTTTGCAATAGGAGTCACCGACTTAAATCCAAAAATTAATATTTTTGACAAATTAGCGATATCAAATTGCACCATTTTGTTGCGTGCATTACAATAGGCTGATTGATGACTATAATAGTATATATACCTAGGTCGAAAATATACAAATGTTTTTACTGAACATTGCAGGTGCTATCTATCTGCTATAATGTTGACCAAAGTGGTGGCAGCAATTAACCAAAAGTTAACAATATGTTATTAAGTAGTATATCATAAATCATACATCAATTACATATAATTATTTACAGATTCCGTCATAGTGATTAGTCATCTAAGTAATTAATGGATTAACAGCTTACATTATTTCCTTAACATGGTCATAACTATTCCACAGCTTGAAACCGAGGTGCATTGTGTTCCCTGGCACAGGTGCAAGCCGGCACCAAGTGGCTTCAAAATTCCACTAAATATTTGGAGTACCTGATATTTTGGGTGCAATTGACTGGACCCATGTGTCAATATTTCCACTTCCGCGGCCAGAGGGATTGCAGTACATAAATAGGAAGGGCACACACAGCCTGAATGTGGTAAGTTTGAGTTAAAAGTTAGTATTAATAATAATAAGCCGTTTTATTCTGAACTACTACAAGGTCTTATAGAATGTCTCGTAGTTCAGAGTGCCTCTTGGCATAGGCCTCCTCCAACATCTTCCACTGCGCTCTGCCGCGCGCCACTCGTCTCCAGTTGTTACCAGCTGTGAGTTTTAGATTAGTTAGTATTATCAGTATAATATTATAGTTAGTACAGTTGCCGGCAAACATCTTGAACCTAACCTTCAGTGCGCAGTAGCGTGATTTGTACGTTAATCGGCTACTGCGCAGGTTCAAGATGTTTGCTGGAAACTATAATGTTATTGACCGAGTGAAACGAAGGTCTGTTTAAATTTCGACAAAAATGCTTTCATTGTCCGGATTTCCGGTTGTTCTCCACTACAGGTCGCATTTCTTAACCGATTCTCGTGAAATTTTGTGAGCAGGTTTGGTAAATAAATAGAATTTCATTGACAAGTCACTTTTTGGAAATTTAAAAAATCAAAGTTTTTATCAGTGATTTTGTATTTTTGTGCGGCCGAATTTTGGTTTGTTGTTCTCTACAGATCGCATTTCTCAAATGATTACATAGGATTGTTTTTGTCAAGTAAATTTTTGTAAATTATGAAAAAAATTATTTGCCCTTCTCGCTACCTATCGCATTTCTCAACCAATTCTCATGAAATTTTGTAAGCAGGTTCGATATCTCATACATTTCATGGAAAGTTTCAAAAATTATGATAATTAAAAACACGACTGCACTAAAAAGATAATAAAAGTTTGACTTGAGTTCTTTATTATGAAAATTGTTTTTATTGTCTTTTTAGTGCAACCATGTTTTTAATTTTTATAATTATTATTTTAATTCGAACTTTTTTAACTTAAAACACATTATATATATTTTTGAAATCGTCTCTTCAAATGCTTCATTTTGATACTCCACTTGTTAAGATAGCAAAAAAATTTTTTTTTACAGAACCCACATAATGGAGTCTACAATCCGCCTTATTGTTTTTATTGCAACTTTACACATCCTATGTCACCCGGGATGACGTAAGGATTCCAACGATACCTAACACATCTAAATCGGTTAAGGCGTTAAGAAGTTCTTGGGAACAAAAATATTCACATACATCATACATACATGAAACCTGAAAACATTACACTTCTTTTTTGGGCAGTTGTGTAAAAAGCACTCACGAGGTCTACAGCTCACAGAGCCACTAGTGTATATTAGTAAAAATCATTTTATATTTCAGCTGATGCAGACAGCCGGATTTTAAATGTCAATGCCCCGTTCCCGGGGAGAGTGCATGATGCATTCATTTTCCGGCAGTCGGCGGTGCGTGAAGAGATGTGCCGGCTTCATGAGCAGCGAATAGGCAGATTTTTCCTTTTAGGTAAAGAGTTAAAAATTATATAAATAAGTTTCAATAGTTTTTTTTAAATCTTTATTTATTAAAGAGGGTTTTACAAGCGCCACCCTCATAGAGGCTCTCTTACCTAATATACTTTTTGGAAATTAAAAAAAAAACACGAGATATACAGCCCACAGAGAGCCACTAGTCATATGCAAAACTACTTTTGATGCTAATAAAATTTACTACATGGTTGTGTTGATTTATACATGCACATTGTCTATGTGTGCGTCAACGTAGCAGCTAGCGTTCACATTATGTGTTTGTATCAGGTTCATACCTATGTCTCACAACTACAACTATGGCTAACCCGCGCTCGTGATATAATAGTACCTACTTAATCAAAATTCCATTATTAAAATTTTGCAAAAGCTGCAAAATATTGTAGGTTTTTTTTGAAAAGATATCAGTGCCATCACATACTATATACTAAATATTGCAAAATGTGTATGCAAAATGTAAATCTGCGTAACCCCTTATATGTTTTTGTTATATGAAACAAATAAAATGAACTCGCACTTCATGAAAACAGTGCAGATGATCTCGTTTTGTGAGCGTTTGAAATTGCCTGTCATACTTTAAAAATCTGTTTAACTGTAATAATAATCAATCAATCAGCAATAGTCCCTGTACGGCCTGGCCGGTGCTGTCTCTGTGTGCGTCCCATGACACGAGCAGGGACAGTATCCGCTCGGTGTTTCCCTTGCATTTCATTAAAGTGTCAAATGGGCCTCTACGTGTGGCTATGTGGTACTCGGTGGTACTTCGGTGGCCCGGTACTTCGGCTCCACGCACGCCTCCCAAAGGTCCGGGACACCATTGTCCCGTGAACGGGAAAGACATACATCATTATGAATAGATATGATTAATTAATATTGTTTTTTTTAAGAAAAAAAATATATGTGAAGGCCCTTTATAATTCAAGGCACTTAAGATTTATGTATTTAAACCTGAAGAAATACAATTTTCTATAACTCTAATTCATGCATGGAACTTGTATAGGTAACATTTTGTGATGACTTTATATGATATTTTTTAATCAAAGTGGCTAGCGGACGCATCCGCTTAACAAACATATTAAAGTTTATATGATATTTTTGACCTGCCTATATCATAGTGCATATAATTGCAGGGGATTCGGGTTATGGCATGGAGCCGTGGCTCATGACGCCGGTGCTACGCGCCGCGCCTCACTCGCCGGAGGACCGCTTCACACGGTTGCACTGCAGGGCCCGGAATGTAATAGTAATGGAGCGGACCAACGGATACCTTAAGGGTTCCTTGAGGTGCCTTGGTCTCGATAGGTCCTTCCACTATAGTCCTGAAATGGCGTGCAGTCTAAATTATGCCTGCTGCACCATATACAGGGCGTCCCACGCCTATGCCACATGGAGGAAAAGTACATTTGAATATTGTAGATGGAAGATTTTACTATAAGTAGACATTATTTTAATGTAAAAAACCATTTAAACTGCATTCATAGATTTTTAACTAACTACATGGTTGAACCGGGAATCGAACTCGCTACACGAGAAAAAAAAATACCGTGTAGCTTTATCATACCGATCGAAAGGCTTCATTGTAAGGAATATTTTTTGCTTAATTATATATAGTGTCCGAAATAAAAGGAAGACCATGAATTTTACTATTTGTAATTCAAAATTAATCAATTTATTTATCAAATACTCAAAATGAGTCCTATTCTGTTCAATACAAAGTCGCACTCTTTTGATTATTTCGCTCCCTGTCGATTATTTGATCATGTTGTATTTAGAATTACGTCTAAGTTCTGCTTGTAGCTCGTGGACACTCATACTGGTTCTTGTAAACTAAATGAAAGAGTCAGTTGTAGTATTTCTGAACAAAATTTCAAATCAAATGTTCATGGTCTTCCTTTTATTTCTGAGACTATGTTATTTAGCAAACAAATTATCATAATTCATAATTATTTATTTGCTTAAAAAAAAGGGTGAATTACAAAAGTTGTTACTTTAAAATATTACACACGTCCCATCTTTTTTAGCTGTCCATGCACAGCATGCAAATTTTACAAGTGTTGTCCATAACCTAATTTACAATTATAGCTAATAAAAGGTCGATGATGTATTATTACCTAAGAATTCTTTTACAGAATAATCCTTATGATGAAGGCTTTCGATCGGTATATTCGGTATGATAAAGCTACAGGGTATTTTTTTTTCGTGTAGCGGGTTCGATTCCCGGTTCAACCATGTCATTATTTAAAAATCTATGAATGCAGTTTAAATTGTTTTTTAATTTAAAATAATGTCTTCTTACCCACGACGGACCCCCAGCCCTCGGGCTCCTATAGTGAATGCGCTCCAATAAGACGCTACGGGCCTTTGGCCTTACGTGGGACGGCATCTATACTTGACTCGCCTCTCACCTTCGGGCTTTCGGCCCTCAAGTTCGCTTATAAGACACTTGGGGCTAGTAAATGTCGACTTGGGCTCGCCCTTCGGACCTTCCACGGCGCGCTAAAAATCCGTCGGGGGCTGCCATTGCCATGTCTGTTCCCATTTGCATTAAAATAATAATATAAGTAATTCGAGGTTACTTAAACGAAGGTATAAGATAAACTGCAACACGCTACAACATGCTACGTAATTTCAAGGCAGAAAATGGCAGCCCCGGACGGATTCTTCTGCGCTTGTAAATAAACTCTCAACCAATTAACCGTATTGAAAAAAAAAAGATGTCTTTATGTACTTATTTCCTATACCTACAGTCGGGAGATTTCCGAATTAATTATTTAATTATTTTTCAATTAGCTACATCCGTCGGGGGTATTTTCAAAATTTTTAATTTTGTTTTTATTCAAAATTATTACTTTCCCTCCATGTGGCATAGGCGTTGGACGCCCTATATAATATCATGAAAGACTATAGGTAAGTAGTGTTGCTTTTTAATGGGTAATTTTAAATATTTAGCTTTGCATTGGCACCTAATCCCAAGACATTCAGCGTAGGCACTAGTTTTACGAAAGCGACTGCCATCTGATCTTCCAACCTTAAGAAAGAAGTAGAAATTGTTGTAATTACTCACGATGTTTCCTTCACCGACAACTACTGTACTTTAAAATATCAAATAATATTTCTTACCAATATTTATTTCAAGAGCCCTCTGTGGTACGAGGCGAGGTTTGACCTCTTTAAATAATATCGGGTGCCCGCTCGACTCTACTACAGCAGACGTAGTTTGCGTAAATTTTTAAAATAATGAATTATTGTTAAGGTAATTGTAATGAATTGATTGCAGGGTGGAGTTGAGGAGAGTTGAAGATGGAGAGGTCGAGGCTGCAGAACCCTGGGCTGGGCGCCCCCAGCTATCTCTTGGGGTCTGGTCTGCCCTCGAAAGGCGCAATGATTTAATAAATATATATTTTGGTTGAAATAGGAGTTTCATTAAACAACAAAGCCATGATCATAGTCTTAGGTTTCCGCGATTCTTTATTTAAAATCAGTTTTTATTATTAGGTAGGTATTCGTTTTATTTGTTTGTGTTTTTAAGTTACGTTTATAGATTACTGATATAACAAGTAGGTAAAACATGAAACTATAAATATTTAACAAAACAAGCAAGGCCCTATGCTATCGGTGGTTAGGGCGATAGAGAGAGTACCGACTAGCCGCACCGTGTTCAGGAGTACCACCTACTTTACTTGCATAAAGTAACTTTTTACTTGCTACTACTTACCTTGACTTGACCAGTTATCTAACAAGCAAAGAGTATAATAATATATCTAACGAGTCTCTTGTGTTGGTGGTGGAGACTCTTTGCTATTAGACAGTTTGCAATTTATTTGGCTACTTTGATTAAACTTGTTTCTTACTCACAAATGGGAATAGAGGAAAGGAATATTCGCGTGGTTGTGTCAGAGGTTTGCTTTGCCTTGGATTTTTAATAAGGCTACTCTCCAACCACGCATTCTTATTTCTTCGTTTTTTGGGCCCGACCTATAAAGCCAGTCCGGTTAAAAAGAAACGTTCGGTGAAGTAAAACATCTTGAGAAACCTTGCATATATAGGGTGGATTTTCTTTTTGGGTCAGTGACGGCAGCTACCAGATCCCTTGCTACTACGCGAAAATGGTCTTTGAAGATCTTGCCTTAATTTTGAATTAATAAAGATTGGCGTTTACAGATTTTGGAAAAAAACATACAATGTGCGAAAAAAGGTCAGTTTGACAAACTTTTTTTTTGATGCCAATCAATCCCATTCCTATCCAGGATCAAAAGCTTGTATGGGATCAAAAAAATCCGGCTAGAAAAGCCACAAATCGAGGAAAACTTTTCCCTTTGTATATGCGAAGAAATTCATAGGTGTAATATACAGTAGAATCTACTACAATATTGCATTTTATCCCTCTTTGACCTACAAGTGCTAGAAGTAGAACAATAAAATTAAATATCATGTGCTCTGCCTACCCCCTTTGATACACAGATGTGACTGTATGTTATGTTATTTGAAAATAACAAACTTTCCCGACCTCTGTTCTGTGCAAAAGATGAAATGAGAATTTACTTCTAAATAATTGGTACCGAGTAGGTAGTAGGTACCTACCTACTTACCTATATCCCTCGTACCAGTACTCATTATTTGATAACCATGGGAAGAAATAATAAAACAAATAATAGCAAGTACGTGCTTTATTATACGTGGACTATAACAACATTAGGAAATTAATTTCTGTCATAAAAATAGTTTTTGGGACAAGCTTTTTATTGTCAACGTTTCATCAGTCAATTTTTCATCAGTCTTCAATTACTTGTTGAGATAGTTCCAATGAGCTCAAACACGATGGGTATATCGTGTGTATTTTAGCCTTTTAGGTTTGGCTATAGCTCGGTGCTACCATAATATAGTATTTTCGTCAAACTTACAGAAGTATGCCAATTTCACCTGAATTGTTTGAGAACTGGTCTAAAATTCAGTTGTAAGTTTTGCCTCGAATACATACAGTTACATACATACTTGCAAGTTAAATAAATGCTTGTAAAAATACAATAGATTTTCTGTTACATAACAACTAAATCATTTATGAAAACTGAAATTAATAAGGCATATCAACCCATTTCGAGATCAACCATTGTCTGAATCTGACATTGGTTTGAACATTATATTGGCAATGAGACCATAATATAAGTAATTTATCATAAATGAACAACCCATTAATATTAAGCATAGACTGATTATTGTCTATTAATTTTTAAATACAACCTTAAACAATTAAAATAAAAGCAGTAAATAAGATAATAAAATATTTGAGGACAATCTTACAAAAATTGAATTAGCCACCTGTAAGTTCAAATGTGACATGTGTTATACTAGAAAATGTTTTAATAAATTTAATCTCAGGAACAAACTCATGTTCTCCAGCAAGTCATCGGTCACTACCAAGTAGGCTGAACCGGTCCGACAGTATTAAGTAAAAGTAAATTAAAATAAAGTTTATATTTAAACTAACTGGGCTGGCACGACGACCCAAAATGAGTCTTGGCCTCCGACATAAGAGCACGCAACGTTGCTCGGTCCTGCGCAATTTTTCGCCAGCTTGCACCAGCTCCGAGCTCACGCAGGTCCGCTTCCACCACATCCCTGCAGCGATACTTGGGGCGACCCACAGGACGTCGTCCGGTCGGTCAGCCCAAGTACGCTCTCTTCACATGTCGATCTTCTCCCATCCTCTCTAGGTGGCCTGGCCAAGCCAGCGAAGACGATGTGCTTTGGATTCACCTATAATGTTTGGTTCGGCTACCAGCTCTTCTATTTCGGCATTTTTAAGGATCCTCCAACTCCCATCGTCTCTTTTAACTGGCCCCAGGATTTTTCGGAACACCTTACGTTTACACATAACATTTTGTTTGTTAGTTAACAAGAATTACTACATACAGTCGGCCTCATTGGAGTCGCTGGACACTTTGGTATTTTGTGACTTCCGCCCATTAGGAAACTTAGTATATTACAATTCAATCGTGATGTTGAAGCAAAAAAAGGTGGGAACTTGTGAGACAGACCATACATTTTGTGAAAAGGGCCAGATTAACAAGGCCTGTTTAACTAGTATTTTATTTTATATACTTAGTTCATTTCACTTGTACACTAAAAATGTTTTAATTTCTTCTTCTGGGTATTGGAAAAATGTTCACATCACATTCCAAACATCCTATGGCACTAGTCTTCTTGTTAACCGTACTGTCTTCTCGAAGATCTCACGGTTCGAAATAAATTCCATACGATAAATAAATAGTCTTCTTGTTACGATACTAGTATAGATAGAAACCGATGCGCTATTTTATTTAGAATATCCGAGAATAGGACAGACAATACCATCCCAAAATTAAGCATTTGACAGTGACATGTAGCACAGGATTCGCGCAATATAATATGTCAATGTCAAATAATGCATCTCTTTCACCCTACTATTGAGCAAAAGAGACAAAGTTATCGTGACTAGGGACGGCCTATATTTATGGCTTGCTGTTCACGGTCAACTCGTATTTTGAGCACCGGTTCAGTGTTGCCACAAAACAAAATAGCATTGGTAGAGATTTTTTTATATAAATTGCAACATTCACTATGTCGAGGTCGAGATAGCCATCTCGAGTAGGCTAGCTCTCTCGATGAGTCATGTCATGCTACGTAATTGACAGCCCGATAGAGATATCTGACGCAAGCGAGAGAGCTTTGTCGTCGACAGAGCTATCTCTACAAAAAAGATATGCTAGCCCTACTGGGGGCCGATTTTTGAGTGTCGAACGGTCGAATGTTCACTCGACATCTGTCAAAACGTCATAGTTTTTTGACAGATCTCGAGTGAAAAATCGAGCGTTCGACACTCAAAAATCGGCCCCCTGATCCAGCTCAGTTTCGACAGCTGTTCACAAAAAAAGATCGCCAGTTAGAACATATTCCACTATCCAATGCTGCACTGCACCAACATTTCCTGCGGGCGGTTTTGCAAGCAGTTCATATATGATAGATAGATAGATAAAACGTTTATTTGTATGGATTTATATGGAGTCAAATGTTACCGATCCAAAATATCTCCAGTCCATCTGATTAGGGATGGACGAAAGTAAATCACAGATGGGAACCTATATGGACTAGCTTGCCAGTAGCTGCCGAAGCCTGCTTGGAAATGATTCGGTGCAAATGCAAAAAAAAATGCGCTGCTAGATGCAGGTGTCTCCAACAAAAATTGAAGTACAGAAATGTGTGCTTGTGACGACAAATGTTATACATAAATATTATATACGTACGTATTTCACGAGTACCATGAATAATAACGAGTAACATTAAGGATTAGATCTGTAACTTGTTAGTTTTATTTTGAACCAGTGACCTGGGGCCTATTGCATAACAAATTACAAGTAATATTACAAGCGGTAATCTCCTTTCAATCCCTTTCATTCGAAAGAGACTTCCGCTTGTAATATTAGTTGTAATTTATTATGCAATAGGCCCCAGTCTATCGAAATGATCAAACCGTTACATTATTCACAATTTAAAGTGTAACTCACATGCTAACCAACGTAAACACAGCTACAAACTACTTAGTATACAATTATGCTATAGATAAAGTAGTGTATGCAACTGTACATAATTAGGCATTAAAACACTCGTGTGACCTTATTATGAAACTCGCCTTCGGCTCGTTTCATAAAACACTCGTGTTTTAATGCCCCTCATTATGTACCAGTTGCATAAACTACTAGTACTTACCACGGGCGATAATAAAGAAAGCCTCAGATCGCATATTTATCGCCCTTGCCTTCGGCTCGGGCGTAAAATACCTGCGATCTAAGACATTCTTTGTTTTATCGCCCTTGGTAAGTAATGTACTATAGTAATTAATTTTGACATGTTATTTCATTCCTAATTTCAATTGTTTATTATAATATAATAAATTGTATACTTAGGTACCTACTCATTCATTTGTAAAACATTTGCATGCCTTTATCATGGCTGAATACATGATACCTACAAAAACAATGTAATACCTTAAGCTAAATTGTAATAACTTTAGTTAATTTAATTAATATCAACAAAATATGTTATAGGCGAATGAAAGAAATTAAATAAAACATGTTTGTAACATACATTTTAATTCATCAAACTTACAAACAGACGCTGAAGTTATCCAATACAGTATCATAGTTAGACCAGGGCCCTATGCCACAAAACTTTACCGGCATAGAATTTAACTAATATGTCCATTTTTCTATGGAAACAGGTACTATTTTCTCCCGTCATAGCCCACATTAGATAGTTATATACCTACATTACAAAGGTATACAAATACACTTTATTGCACACCTCAAATAAAAAATAAACCACCTTCAAATTGTATACCAAAACCTCCAGAAGGTAACTACTGCACTTCTGAAAATTGTAATAATGGATGCACTTCCTTTGTGAGACGGGGTAATATATTCTGTCATATTGCTGTCCGGTAATGCTGGTTGGTTGACAGGTGCCTGGGAGTGTGGTAATAATCCTGCTTTTCTAACACCTGGTAGGTATGCCGGTAACAGCCTGTATTCCAATAATTTGAAGTTATTTTTTTCTCAACATTCATATTGTGGGCCGGGCCTCTACCCTCCACCAGTGCCACGAATGGATTTGTTAAATTTTGCTGCTTTTTTGTATTTTGCTTGAAATTACTCCAAACTTTTTCACTTCTTACACCTTTTACTACACAATTAGTTAACCTTCCTCATTTTTGTATGCACTTTTCTCTGCCGTCAGCCTCAATCGCGGGTTTACTTTATCACCATGTCTGAAAATTAATTACACCATTCAATTATCTGTACTACGATCACAGAATTACACGATAAGATCACCTTATTCTACTATACTTAAAATGCAATACAATTTATTTCGTAACGTAAGGAGACTTAAGGTTACAGTACAGTAGCTAGGTACTTACATCTCCAAAATTTGCCGAATTTGGCACTTGATACCATTAATATCATCTTGTTTTCTTATGAAGAATGTGTAAATATTGTACAATGTTATTTAATAATTATACTAAAGCTCGGGACCCCGCCCATATTTCACTTTTCACTGTGCAACAAACAACAAGCGGTTGACATGACAGTGACAGGTGGTTTTATCCTTGTCACTCTTGCATTTAGACATGAAACAGCATCAAAAACTATTCAATCACGTTAAACGAGTAAACCATGAGTAAACTACTGTCGATCCGTTTTCTGTTAACTTGCGAGTATGTTTTGGAACGTAACATTCGATTCGATTTGCGTTTACTCGAATTGGTTTAAGTTAACTTTTGTGTTGGATGTTGGCTGCCTTGGAATGACACGCGACTATATTACAAAGTACGAATAAGCACGAAACGTATTAGCACGTTGCGAGCACTACATTTGATCGGGTTATATCTCTTATGATGCTATTTCATGTCTAAGTGCAAGAGTGACAAGGATATAAGAAACTCGCCTGTCGCTAGTGTCGCTGTCATGTCAACCGCTAGTTGCGTGCGAAGGAAGATCAGCGTTGCCAGATGGGTACGCAATAGTACGCATTGCGTACTATTTTATGGTCTTGCGTACTCGCGTACTCATCCTTCGATTTGCGTACTATTAGGGTTCCGTACCAAAAAGGTAAAAAAGGAACCCTATTGGTTTCACTTTGTCTGTCTGTCTGTCTGTCTGTCTGTCACATCGCTAAATATCTCAGGAACTACTTATCCTATCGATTTGAAATTTGGAATAGTTATAAACAAGGGTAACCCAGATACATAGAAGATGGTTTTTTAAATTATTTTATTTTATTTTCTATGAATAATGACAGATAAAAGGGGGTTCAAAATTTTAAAGTCTGGCAACTATGTCAAGTGGGGTATCATATGAAAGGGCTTGACTTGTACATTCCGAAACAGTTTTTAGTTTTTTTTTTTCGTTGGGGAAATTTCGATTTACGAGGGAAAATGTAAAAAAAAATACCATTCCTCCCCCCTTATCTCCGAAGTTTACGAAGAAAAAAATTTGAAATTATTACACAACATTAATATGCATGTATATTTTATAGGAAATTTATAGCCATAGCCCTATCTAGTTTTAATTTTTTTTAATCATCAAAAAACTCTTCTATACTAAGTTTGTAATTTAATCACCTTTGTATATATTTTTGTTTTATATTTAATTTTACAAAATTACGTTGAAAATACCTTCTTTCAAATAAAAAAACAATTATTGAAATCGGTTGATGTGATAAAGAATTATCCTTGAAAAACCAACATACGTACTAAGTTATTCAGTCGCGCAAATTAGTAACACAATGCGCCGATAGATGGTGCTGTCATGTTTTTTTAAGATTGTTCCTGAATTAATGGGGTCGGGACGGGTACACAACTACATATACAAGAACTGTGTACGGAACCCTCGGTGCGCGAGTCGGACTCGCACTTGACCGGTTTTTTTTATATTTTTGCACTTGACAGCCCAGCTGTTACTCCACTTAACAGAAAATATATTTTTTAGGTTTTCCGATTAATATTATTTAGGAACGCACCCAAAAAATTAACTACATACTTCTATAGATTATCTGTGGCTGTCGCACTGACAAGCAAGTGACACTGACAATGGCCAAACAAATTCAAACGACATTAAGACACCTTAATAGTCAAGGCAAAATCGAACATATTATTGACAGATTACGGTTTGATTTAGTTTGACTGTACTGTATGATTATAACTTTTATAAGTTCATAAGTCAGCGCCGCAGTTTTGATTTGGTTTGCGCTGTTCAGTACGGCTAGCACATGTGTAGAAATCGAGATAATTCAACTGTCATTTGAAGAGAAATCGACCATATCTCGGCAGATGACAGATGTCATAGTACAAGATGGCTTTTATATCGTCATCAAACGTCAAAGTGTCATAATTTTTATCGATGACATCTACCACCGAGAAACGCTCGAAATTCGCAGCACAAGCGCACTTTTGCAACGTCAAACTATGTCGTGTCATACGTCAAAGTCCGAGAGTATCTCTTCGAGCCATCAAGGTGCCGAGATAGCTTTTAGAGCATCGAGATAGACGTGAACTTCAAATATTTCGGTTGTGTGTGAAAATAATGATTATTACTAATTGCGTAAGTACGATTTTTTCACTATATCTATACAAATACTATCCTCCCCTTATACAAAACTTTCAAAATACAATAAGTGCATGTGTTGATTTTGTAAGTAAAAAAACCTCTATTACGCTTACGAATATATCTAAACATATTCCGAAGTAGGTACTTATGTGTCCCATTTCTACGGCATTTTATGAGTAAGGATTAAATGAACCTATATTTGTAAACATTACAGAATGGCGTTTTTCTTTTTGCGTAATGAAGAACTGCGGCAACGCAAGGTCCAAAGGCAAAGATTGAGGGACGCTTACAACCCCTTCGAGCTGCCGGATTCAGAATTCGAGTATCTGTATCGTATCAATAAAGATATGGGAATGAACCTGATTCAGCAGCTGAACGGGAGTTTGAGACCACCATCGGTTCATGGCATCCCGGTCCACGTTCAGGTACCAATTACACTTACTTATAAATACGCAAATCAAGGTGATCACTGATACTTAATTAGAATTACTTTTCAAGAAATTATTTTATGGTAAATTAACATTGCCAAAATGAACATTAAAGTATAAAAATAAAAAATAAATATTCTGCATATTACATATTATGTAGGTGACAAAAATTACATTAAGTAGCAGTATCAAACATGAGCCCTGCAAGGGCATCGCAATTGTTGTCTTAAAGCTAAGTAATTAAGTATGTACGGGTGATTCTTATCGTTAAAGTTAATTGATGTCCACTCCGGCCCGAACGTTAAGTGAAAGTTAAGGAAATCAGAGTGCAATTTAAACTTATTGTCAACTTCAGTTTACTCTATACCTGGATCCCTAACTGTTGAAATAGTTAAAGTCAAAAATAATCACTCAAGAGTCGTTAACAATTGGGGCCCGGTGTGGACAAATTAAGAAAATGTTAAATTTTGCAATAGCAGTCACCGACTTAAATCCAAAAATTAATATTTTTGACAAATTAGCGATATCAAATTGCACCATTTTGTTGCATGCATTACAATAGGCTGATTGATGACTATAATAGTATATATACCTAGGTCGAAAATATACAAATGTTTTTACTGAACATTGCAGGTGCTATCTATCTGCTATAATGTTGACCAAAGTGGTGGCAGCAATTAACCAAAAGTTAACAATATGTTATTAAGTAGTATATCATAAATCATACATCAATTACATATAATTATTTACAGATTCCGTCATAGTGATTAGTCATCTAAGTAATTAATGGATTAACAGCTTACATTATTTCCTTAACATGGTCATAACTATTCCACAGCTTGAAACCGAGGTGCATTGTGTTCCCTGGCACAGGTGCAAGCCGGCACCAAGTGGCTTCAAAATTCCACTAAATATTTGGAGTACCTGATATTTTGGGTGCAATTGACTGGACCCATGTGTCAATATTTCCACTTCCGCGGCCAGAGAGATTGCAGTACATAAATAGGAAGGGCACACACAGCCTGAATGTGGTAAGTTTGAGTTAAAAGTTAGTATTAATAATAATAAGCCGTTTTATTCTGAACTACTACAAGGTCTTATAGAATGTCCACTGCGCTCTGCCGCGCGCCACTCGTCTCCAGTTGTTACCAGCTGTGAGTTTTAGATTAGTTAGTATTATCAGTATAATATTATAGTTAGTACAGTTGCCGGCAAACATCTTGAACCTAACCTTCAGTGCGCAGTAGCGTGATTTGCATACATACATACATCATTATGAATAGATATTATTAATTAATATTGTTTTTTTTAAGAAAAAAAATATATGTGAAGGCCCTTTATAATTCAAGGCACTTAAGATTTATGTATTTAAACCTGAAGAAATACAATTTTCTATAACTCTAATTCATGCATGGAACTTGTATAGGTAACATTTTGTGATGACTTTATATGATATTTTTTAATCAAAGTGGCTAGCGGACGCATCCGCTTAACAAACATATTAAAGTTTATATGATATTTTTGACCTGCCTATATCATAGTGCATATAATTGCAGGGGATTCGGGTTATGGCATGAAGCCGTGGCTCATGACGCCGGTGCTACGCGCCGCGCCTCACTCGCCGGAGGACCGCTTCACACGGTTGCACTGCAGGGCCCGGAATGTAATAGTAATGGAGCGGACCAACGGATACCTTAAGGGTTCCTTGAGGTGCCTTGGTCTCGATAGGTCCTTCCACTATAGTCCTGAAATGGCGTGCAGTCTAAATTATGCCTGCTGCACCATATACAGGGCGTCCCACGCCTATGCCACATGGAGGAAAAGTACATTTGAATATTGTAGATGGAAGATTTTACTAAAAGTAGACATTATTTTAATGTAAAAAACAATTTAAACTGCATTCATAGATTTTTAAATAATTACATGGTTGAACCGGGAATCGAACTCGCTACACGAGAAAAAAAAATACCGTGTAGCTTTATCATACCGATCGAAAGGCTTCATTGTAAGGAATATTTTTTGCTTAATAACATAGTGTCCGAAATAAAAGGAAGACCATGAATTTTACTATTTGTAATTCAAAATTAATCAATTTATTTATCAAATACTCAAAATGAGTCCTATTCTGTTCAATACAAAGTCGCACTCTTTTGATTATTTCGCTCCCGGTCGATTATTTGATCATGTTGTATTTAGAATTACGTCTAAGTTCTGCTTGTAGCTCGTGGACACTCATACTGGTTCTTGTAAACTAAATGAAAGAGTCAGTTGTAGTATTTCTGAACAAAATTTCAAATCAAATGTTCATGGTCTTCCTTTTATTTCTGAGACTATGTTATTTAGCAAACAAATTATCATAATTCATAATTATTTATTTGCTTAAAAAAAGGGTGAATTACAAAAGTTGTTACTTTAAAATATTACACACGTCCCATCTTTTTTAGCTGTCCATGCACAGCATGCAAATTTTACAAGTGTTGTCCATAACCTAATTTACAATTATAGCTAATAAAAGGTCGATGATGTATTATTACCTAAGAATTCTTTTACAGAATAATCCTTATGATGAAGGCTTTCGATCGGTATATTCGGTATGATAAAGCTACAGGGTATTTTTTTTTTCGTGTAGCGGGTTCGATTCCCGGTTCAACCATGTCATTATTTAAAAATCTATGAATGCAGTTTAAATTGTTTTTTAATTTAAAATAATGTCTTCTTACCCACGACGGACCCCCAGCCCTCGGGCTCCTATAGTGAATGCGCTCCAATAAGACGCTACGGGCCTTTGGCCTTACGTGGGACGGCATCTATACTTGACTCGCCTCTCACCTTCGGGCTTTCGGCCCTCAAGTTCGCTTATAAGACACTTGGGGCTAGTAAATGTCGACTTGGGCTCGCCCTTCGGACCTTCCACGGCGCGCTAAAAATCCGTCGGGGGCTGCCATTGCCATGTCTGTTCCCATTTGCATTAAAATAATAATATAAGTAATTCGAGGTTACTTAAACGAAGGTATAAGATAAACTGCAACACGCTACAACATGCTACGTAATTTCAAGGCAGAAAATGGCAGCCCCGGACGGATTCTTCTGCGCTTGTAAATAAACTCTCAACCAATTAACCGTATTGAAAAAAAAAGATGTCTTTATGTACTTATTTCCTATACCTACAGTCGGGAGATTTCCGAATTAATTATTTAATAATTTTTCAATTAGCTACATCCGTCGGGGGTATTTTCAAAATTTTTAATTTTGTTTTTATTCAAAATTATTACTTTCCCTCCATGTGGCATAGGCGTTGGACGCCCTATATAATATAATGAAAGACTATAGGTAAGTAGTGTTGCTTTTTAATGGGTAATTTTAAATATTTAGCTTTGCATTGGCACCTAATCCCAAGACATTCAGCGTAGGCACTAGTTTTACGAAAGCGACTGCCATCTGATCTTCCAACCTTCAGAAAGAAGTAGAAATTGTTGTAATTACTCACGATGTTTCCTTCACCGACAACTACTGTACTTTAAAATAGGTATGGTGGAGAGCAGCGGGCACCATGCATTGAGTTGCCGTCGCTGCGCGGGGAGATTTTCTCGTCATCACACCCTTAATGACATTGTACGGAGGGCACTAGTGTCGGCGAATGTCCCTTGTGTACTGGAGCCCTCGGGCTTGAGCCGGTCCGATGGCAAAAGACCGGATGGTTTGACTTTGGTGCCATGGCAAAAGGGTAAGTGCCTGCTGTGGGACGCAACTTGCGTCAGCACTTTCGCCGCCTCGCACCTTAGTCGAACCACCCGGACCGCAGGGGCTGCCGCTGAGATGGCCGCTCTCAGGAAACGGGACAAATACTCCGCCTTGTCCAGTTATTTATTTGTCCCGCTTGCGGTAGAGACGACGGGATGCTGGGCCTCTGAGGCTAAAACGTTCTTTGCGGAGGTCGGGCGCCGTTTGCGACAGAGAGGTCATGACCCCCGTTCCGGATCATTTTTGATGCAAAGGCTGTCTATCGCGATTCAACGCGGCAATGCGGCGAGCGTGATGGGCACCTTTGCACCCGGAGTGATCCGGGGCGGGTTATTTGACTAGGCATGTTTGTGTCAATTTAGTTAGTAAGTTTTTATTGACATTATCTTGCGTATAAGATTTAATATACATATAAATACTTTAAAATATCAAATAATATTTCTTACCAATATTTATTTCAAGAGCCCTCTGTGGTACGAGGCGAGGTTTGACCTCTTTAAATAATATCGGGTGCCCGCTCGACTCTACTACAGCAGACGTAGTTTGCGTAAATTTTTAAAATAATGAATTATTGTTAAGGTAATTGTAATGAATTGATTGCAGGGTGGAGTTGAGGAGAGTTGAAGATGGAGAGGTCGAGGCTGCAGAACCCTGGGCTGGGCGCCCCCAGCTATCTCTTGGGGTCTGGTCTGCCCTCGAAAGGCGCAATGATTTAATAAATATATATTTTGGTTGAAATAGGAGTTTCATTAAACAACAAAGCCATGATCATAGTCTTAGGTTTCCTCGATTCTTTATTTAAAATCAGTTTTTATTATTAGGTAGGTATTCGTTTTATTTATTTGTGTTTTTAAGTTACGTTTATAGATTACTGATATAACAAGTAGGTAAAACATGAAACTATAAATATTCAACAAAACAAGCAAGGCCCTATGCTATCGGTGGTTAGGGCGATAGAGAGAGTACCGACTAGCCGCACCGTGTTCAGGAGTACCACCTACTTTACTTGCATAAAGTAACTTTTTACTTGCTACTACTTACCTTGACTTGACCAGTTATCTAACAAGCAAAGAGTATAATAATATATCTAACGAGTCTCTTGTGTTGGTGGTGGAGACTCTTTGCTATTAGACAGTTTGCAATTTATTTGGCTACTTTGATTAAACTTGTTTCTTACTCACAAATGGGAATAGAGGAAAGGAATATTTAAAAAACGTAAAACTCTTCTCAGCTCGGCTAGGTTTAGTGAACCAGCGACCAAACTACCAGTAGCTCTATTCCACTCACATCGCAGATTCCGCTTAACCAATCTAACTGGAGTGCAAACGCTCGCGTGGTTGTGTCAGAGGTTTGCTTTGCCTTGGATTTTTAATAAGGCTACTCTCCAACCACGCATTCTTATATTCTTCGTTTTTTTGGGCCCGACCTATAAAGCCAGTCCGGTTAAAAAGAAACGTTCGGTGAAGTAAAACATCTTGAGAAACCTTGCATATATAGGGTGGATTTTCTTTTTGGGTCAGTGACGGCAGCTACCAGATCCCTTGCTACTACGCGAAAATGGTCTTTGAAGACCTTGCCTTAATTTTGAATTAATAAAGATTGGCGTTTACAGATTTTGGAAAAAAACATACAATGTACGAAAAAAGGTCAGTTTGACAAACTTTTTTTTTGATGCCAATCAATCCCATTCCTATCCAGGATCAAAAGCTTGTATGGGATCAAAAAATATCCGGCTATAAAAGCCACAAATCGAGGAAAACTTTTCCCTTTGTATATGCGAAGAAATTCATAGGTGTAATATACAGTAGAATCTACTACAATATTGCATTTTATCCCTCTTTGACCTACAAGTGCTAGAAGTAGAACAATAAAATTAAATATCATGTGCTCTGCCTACCCCCTTTGATACACAGATGTGACTGTATGTTATGTTATTTGAAAATAACAAACTTTCCCGACCTCTGTTCTGTGCAAAAGATTAAATGAGAATTTACTTCTAAATAATTGGTACCGAGTAGGTAGTAGGTACCTACCTACTTACCTATATCCCTCGTACCAGTACTCATTATTTGATAACCATGGGAAGAAATAATAAAACAAATAATAGCAAGTACGTGCTTTATTATACGTGGACTATAACAACATTAGGAAATTAATTTCTGTCATAAAAATAGTTTTTGGGACAAGCTTTTTATTGTCAACGTTTCATCAGTCAATTTTTCATCAGTCTTCAATTACTTGTTGAGATAGTTCCAATGAGCTCAAACACGATGGGTATATCGTGTGTATTTTAGCCTTTTAGGTTTGGCTATAGCTCGGTGCTACCATAATATTGTATTTTCGTCAAACTTACAGAAGTATGCCAATTTCACTTGAATTGTTTGAGAACTGGTCTAAAATTCAGTTGTAAGTTTTGCCTCGAATACATACAGTTACATACATACTTGCAAGTTAAATAAATGCTTGTAAAAATACAATAGATTTTCTGTTACATAACAACTAAATCATTTATGAAAACTGAAATTAATAAGGCATATCAACCCATTTCGAGATCAACCGTTGTCTGAATCTGACATTGGTTTGAACATTATATTGGCAATGAGACCATAATATAAGTAATTTATTATAAATCAACAACCCATTAATATTAAGCATAGACTGATTATTGTCTATTAATTTTTAAATACAACCTTAAACAATTAAAATAAAAGCAGTAAATAAGATAATAAAATATTTGAGGACAATCTTACAAAAATTGAATTAGCCACCTGTAAGTTCAAATGTGACATGTGTTATACTAGAAAATGTTTTAATAAATTTAATAACTTCAATACATAGAACACATCAAATCTCAGGAACAAACTCATGTTCTCCAGCAAGTCATCGGTCACTACCAAGTAGGCTGAACCGGTCCGACAGTATTAAGTAAAAGTAAATTAAAATAAAGTTTATATTTAAACTAACTGGGCTGGCACGACGACCCAAAATGATTCTTGGCCTCCGACATAAGAGCACGCAACGTTGCTCGGTCCTGCGCAATTTTTCGCCAGCTTGCACCAGCTCCGAGCTCACGCAGGTCCGCTTCCACCACATCCCTGCAGCGATACTTGGGGCGACCCACAGGACGTCGTCCGGTCGGTCAGCCCAAGTACGCTCTCTTCACATGTCGATCTTCTCCCATCCTCTCTAGGTGGCCTGGCCAAGCCAGCGAAGACGATGTGCTTTGGATTCACCTATAATGTTTGGTTCGGCTACCAGCTCTTCTATTTCGGCATTTTTAAGGATCCTCCAACTCCCATCGTCTCTTTTAACTGGCCCCAGGATTTTTCGGAACACCTTACGTTTACATTTACACATAACATTTTGTTTGTTAGTTAACAAGAATTACTACATACAGTCGGCCTCATTGGAGTCGCTGGACACTTTGGTATTTTGTGACTTCCGCCCATTAGGAAACTTAGTATATTACAATTCAATCGTGATGTTGAAGCAAAAAAAGGTGGGAACTTGTGAGGCAGACCATACATTTTGTGAAAAGGGCCAGATTAACAAGGCCTGTTTAACTAGTATTTTATTTTATATACTTAGTTCATTTCACTTGTACACTAAAAATGTTTTAATTTCTTCTTCTGGGTATTGGAAAAATGTTCACATCACATTCCAAACATCCTATGGCACTAGTCTTCTTGTTAACCGTACTGTCTTCTCGAAGATCTCACGGTTCGAAATAAATTCCATACGATAAATAAATAGTCTTCTTGTTACGATACTAGTATAGATAGAAACCGATGCGCTATTTTATTTAGAATATCCGAGAATAGGACAGACAATACCATCCCAAAATTAAGCATTTGACAGTGACATGTAGCACAGGATTCGCGCAATATAATATGTCAATGTCAAATAATGCATCTCTTTCACCCTACTATTGAGCAAAAGAGACAAAGTTATCGTGACTAGGGACGGCCTATATTTATGGCTTGCTGTTCACGGTCAACTCGTATTTTGAGCACCGGTTCAGTGTTGCCACAAAACAAAATAGCATTGGTAGAGATTTTTTTATATAAATTGCAACATTCACTATGTCGAGGTCGAGATAGCCATCTCGAGTAGGCTAGCTCTCTCGATGAGTCATGTCATGCTACGTAATTGACAGCCCGATAGAGATATCTGACGCAAGCGAGAGAGCTTTGTCGTCGACAGAGCTATCTCTACAAAAAAGATATGCTAGCCCTACTGGGGGCCGATTTTTGAGTGTCGAACGGTCGAATGTTCACTCGACATCTGTCAAAACGTCATAGTTTTTTGACAGATCTCGAGTGAAAAATCGAGCGTTCGACACTCAAAAATCGGCCCCCTGATCCAGCTCAGTTTCGACAGCTGTTCACAAAAAAAGATCGCCAGTTAGAACATATTCCACTATCCAATGCTGCACTGCACCAACATTTCCTGCGGGCGGTTTTGCAAGCAGTTCATATATGATAGATAGATAGATAAAACGTTTATTTGTATGGATTTATATGGAGTCAAATGTTACCGATCCAAAATATCTCCAGTCCATCTGATTAGGGATGGACGAAAGTAAATCACAGATGGGAACCTATATGGACTAGCTTGCCAGTAGCTGCCGAAGCCTGCTTGGAAATGATTCGGTGCAAATGCAAAAAAAAATGCGCTGCTAGATGCAGGTGTCTCCAACAAAAATTGAAGTACAGAAATGTGTGCTTGTGACGACAAATGTTATACATAAATATTATATACGTACGTATTTCACGAGTACCATGAATAATAACGAGTAACATTAAGGATTAGATCTGTAACTTGTTAGTTTTATTTTGAACCAGTGACCTGGGGCCTATTGCATAACAAATTACAAGTAATATTACAAGCGGTAATCTCCTTTCAATCCCTTTCATTCGAAAGAGACTTCCGCTTGTAATATTAGTTGTAATTTATTATGCAATAGGCCCCAGTCTATCGAAATGATCAAACCGTTACATTATTCACAATTTAAAGTGTAACTCACATGCTAACCAACGTAAACACAGCTACAAACTACTTAGTATACAATTATGCTATAGATAAAGTAGTGTATGCAACTGTACATAATTAGGCATTAAAACACTCGTGTGACCTTATTATGAAACTCGCCTTCGGCTCGTTTCATAAAACACTCGTGTTTTAATGCCCCTCATTATGTACCAGTTGCATAAACTACTAGTACTTACCACGGGCGATAATAAAGAAAGCCTCAGATCGCATATTTATCGCCCTTGCCTTCGGCTCGGGCGTAAAATACCTGCGATCTAAGACATTCTTTGTTTTATCGCCCTTGGTAAGTAATGTACTATAGTAATTAATTTTGACATGTTATTTCATTCCTAATTTCAATTGTTTATTATAATATAATAAATTGTATACTTAGGTACCTACTCATTCATTTGTAAAACATTTGCATGCCTTTATCATGGCTGAATACATGATACCTACAAAAACAATGTAATACCTTAAGCTAAATTGTAATAACTTTAGTTAATTTAATTAATATCAACAAAATATGTTATAGGCGAATGAAAGAAATTAAATAAAACATGTTTGTAACATACATTTTAATTCATCAAACTTACAAACAGACGCTGAAGTTATCCAATACAGTATCATAGTTAGACCAGGGCCCTATGCCACAAAACTTTACCGGCATAGAATTTAACTAATATGTCCATTTTTCTATGGAAACAGGTACTATTTTCTCCCGTCATAGCCCACATTAGATAGTTATATACCTACATTACAAAGGTATACAAATACACTTTATTGCACACCTCAAATAAAAAATAAACCACCTTCAAATTGTATACCAAAACCTCCAGAAGGTAACTACTGCACTTCTGAAAATTGTAATAATGGATGCACTTCCTTTGTGAGACGGGGTAATATATTCTGTCATATTGCTGTCCGGTAATGCTGGTTGGTTGACAGGTGCCTGGGAGTGTGGTAATAATCCTGCTTTTCTAACACCTGGTAGGTATGCCGGTAACAGCCTGTATTCCAATAATTTGAAGTTATTTTTTTCTCAACATTCATATTGTGGGCCGGGCCTCTACCCTCCACCAGTGCCACGAATGGATTTGTTAAATTTTGCTGCTTTTTTGTATTTTGCTTGAAATTACTCCAAACTTTTTCACTTCTTACACCTTTTACTACACAATTAGTTAACCTTCCTCATTTTTGTATGCACTTTTCTCTGCCGTCAGCCTCAATCGCGGGTTTACTTTATCACCATGTCTGAAAATTAATTACACCATTCAATTATCTGTACTACGATCACAGAATTACACGATAAGATCACCTTATTCTACTATACTTAAAATGCAATACAATTTATTTCGTAACGTAAGGAGACTTAAGGTTACAGTACAGTAGCTAGGTACTTACATCTCCAAAATTTGCCGAATTTGGCACTTGATACCATTAATATCATCTTGTTTTCTTATGAAGAATGTGTAAATATTGTACAATGTTATTTAATAATTATACTAAAGCTCGGGACCCCGCCCATATTTCACTTTTCACTGTGCAACAAACAACAAGCGGTTGACATGACAGTGACAGGTGGTTTTATCCTTGTCACTCTTGCATTTAGACATGAAACAGCATCAAAAACTATTCAATCACGTTAAACGAGTAAACCATGAGTAAACTACTGTCGATCCGTTTTCTGTTAACTTGCGAGTATGTTTTGGAACGTAACATTCGATTCGATTTGCGTTTACTCGAATTGGTTTAAGTTAACTTTTGTGTTGGATGTTGGCTGCCTTGGAATGACACGCGACTATATTACAAAGTACGAATAAGCACGAAACGTATTAGCACGTTGCGAGCACTACATTTGATCGGGTTATATCTCTTATGATGCTATTTCATGTCTAAGTGCAAGAGTGACAAGGATATAAGAAACTCGCCTGTCGCTAGTGTCGCTGTCATGTCAACCGCTAGTTGCGTGCGAAGGAAGATCAGCGTTGCCAGATGGGTACGCAATAGTACGCATTGCGTACTATTTTATGGTCTTGCGTACTCGCGTACTCATCCTTCGATTTGCGTACTATTAGGGTTCCGTACCAAAAAGGTAAAAAAGGAACCCTATTGGTTTCACTTTGTCTGTCTGTCTGTCTGTCTGTCTGTCACATCGCTAAATATCTCAGGAACTACTTATCCTATCGATTTGAAATTTGGAATAGTTATAAACAAGGGTAACCCAGATACATAGAAGATGGTTTTTTAAATTATTTTATTTTATTTTCTATGAATAATGACAGATAAAAGGGGGTTCAAAATTTTAAAGTCTGGCAACTATGTCAAGTGGGGTATCATATGAAAGGGCTTGACTTGTACATTCCGAAACAGTTTTTAGTTTTTTTTTTTCGTTGGGGAAATTTCGATTTACGAGGGAAAATGTAAAAAAAAATACCATTCCTCCCCCCTTATCTCCGAAGTTTACGAAGAAAAAAATTTGAAATTATTACACAACATTAATATGCATGTATATTTTATAGGAAATTTATAGCCATAGCCCTATCTAGTTTTAATTTTTTTTAATCATCAAAAAACTCTTCTATACTAAGTTTGTAATTTAATCACCTTTGTATATATTTTTGTTTTATATTTAATTTTACAAAATTACGTTGAAAATACCTTCTTTCAAATAAAAAAACAATTATTGAAATCGGTTGATGTGATAAAGAATTATCCTTGAAAAACCAACATACGTACTAAGTTATTCAGTCGCGCAAATTAGTAACACAATGCGCCGATAGATGGTGCTGTCATGTTTTTTTAAGATTGTTCCTGAATTAATGGGGTCGGGACGGGTACACAACTACATATACAAGAACTGTGTACGGAACCCTCGGTGCGCGAGTCGGACTCGCACTTGACCGGTTTTTTTTATATTTTTGCACTTGACAGCCCAGCTGTTACTCCACTTAACAGAAAATATATTTTTTAGGTTTTCCGATTAATATTATTTAGGAACGCACCCAAAAAATTAACTACATACTTCTATAGATTATCTGTGGCTGTCGCACTGACAAGCAAGTGACACTGACAATGGCCAAACAAATTCAAACGACATTAAGACACCTTAATAGTCAAGGCAAAATCGAACATATTATTGACAGATTACGGTTTGATTTAGTTTGACTGTACTGTATGATTATAACTTTTATAAGTTCATAAGTCAGCGCCGCAGTTTTGATTTGGTTTGCGCTGTTCAGTACGGCTAGCACATGTGTAGAAATCGAGATAATTCAACTGTCATTTGAAGAGAAATCGACCATATCTCGGCAGATGACAGATGTCATAGTACAAGATGGCTTTTATATCGTCATCAAACGTCAAAGTGTCATAATTTTTATCGATGACATCTACCACCGAGAAACGCTCGAAATTCGCAGCACAAGCGCACTTTTGCAACGTCAAACTATGTCGTGTCATACGTCAAAGTCCGAGAGTATCTCTTCGAGCCATCAAGGTGCCGAGATAGCTTTTAGAGCATCGAGATAGACGTGAACTTCAAATATTTCGGTTGTGTGTGAAAATAATGATTATTACTAATTGCGTAAGTACGATTTTTTCACTATATCTATACAAATACTATCCTCCCCTTATACAAAACTTTCAAAATACAATAAGTGCATGTGTTGATTTTGTAAGTAAAAAAACCTCTATTACGCTTACGAATATATCTAAACATATTCCGAAGTAGGTACTTATGTGTCCCATTTCTACGGCATTTTATGAGTAAGGATTAAATGAACCTATATTTGTAAACATTACAGAATGGCGTTTTTCTTTTTGCGTAATGAAGAACTGCGGCAACGCAAGGTCCAAAGGCAAAGATTGAGGGACGCTTACAACCCCTTCGAGCTGCCGGATTCAGAATTCGAGTATCTGTATCGTATCAATAAAGATATGGGAATGAACCTGATTCAGCAGCTGAACGGGAGTTTGAGACCACCATCGGTTCATGGCATCCCGGTCCACGTTCAGGTACCAATTACACTTACTTATAAATACGCAAATCAAGGTGATCACTGATACTTAATTAGAATTACTTTTCAAGAAATTATTTTATGGTAAATTAACATTGCCAAAATGAACATTAAAGTATAAAAATAAAAAATAAATATTCTGCATATTACATATTATGTAGGTGACAAAAATTACATTAAGTAGCAGTATCAAACATGAGCCCTGCAAGGGCATCGCAATTGTTGTCTTAAAGCTAAGTAATTAAGTATGTACGGGTGATTCTTATCGTTAAAGTTAATTGATGTCCACTCCGGCCCGAACGTTAAGTGAAAGTTAAGGAAATCAGAGTGCAATTTAAACTTATTGTCAACTTCAGTTTACTCTATACCTGGATCCCTAACTGTTGAAATAGTTAAAGTCAAAAATAATCACTCAAGAGTCGTTAACAATTGGGGCCCGGTGTGGACAAATTAAGAAAATGTTAAATTTTGCAATAGCAGTCACCGACTTAAATCCAAAAATTAATATTTTTGACAAATTAGCGATATCAAATTGCACCATTTTGTTGCATGCATTACAATAGGCTGATTGATGACTATAATAGTATATATACCTAGGTCGAAAATATACAAATGTTTTTACTGAACATTGCAGGTGCTATCTATCTGCTATAATGTTGACCAAAGTGGTGGCAGCAATTAACCAAAAGTTAACAATATGTTATTAAGTAGTATATCATAAATCATACATCAATTACATATAATTATTTACAGATTCCGTCATAGTGATTAGTCATCTAAGTAATTAATGGATTAACAGCTTACATTATTTCCTTAACATGGTCATAACTATTCCACAGCTTGAAACCGAGGTGCATTGTGTTCCCTGGCACAGGTGCAAGCCGGCACCAAGTGGCTTCAAAATTCCACTAAATATTTGGAGTACCTGATATTTTGGGTGCAATTGACTGGACCCATGTGTCAATATTTCCACTTCCGCGGCCAGAGAGATTGCAGTACATAAATAGGAAGGGCACACACAGCCTGAATGTGGTAAGTTTGAGTTAAAAGTTAGTATTAATAATAATAAGCCGTTTTATTCTGAACTACTACAAGGTCTTATAGAATGTCCACTGCGCTCTGCCGCGCGCCACTCGTCTCCAGTTGTTACCAGCTGTGAGTTTTAGATTAGTTAGTATTATCAGTATAATATTATAGTTAGTACAGTTGCCGGCAAACATCTTGAACCTAACCTTCAGTGCGCAGTAGCGTGATTTGCATACATACATACATCATTATGAATAGATATTATTAATTAATATTGTTTTTTTTAAGAAAAAAAATATATGTGAAGGCCCTTTATAATTCAAGGCACTTAAGATTTATGTATTTAAACCTGAAGAAATACAATTTTCTATAACTCTAATTCATGCATGGAACTTGTATAGGTAACATTTTGTGATGACTTTATATGATATTTTTTAATCAAAGTGGCTAGCGGACGCATCCGCTTAACAAACATATTAAAGTTTATATGATATTTTTGACCTGCCTATATCATAGTGCATATAATTGCAGGGGATTCGGGTTATGGCATGAAGCCGTGGCTCATGACGCCGGTGCTACGCGCCGCGCCTCACTCGCCGGAGGACCGCTTCACACGGTTGCACTGCAGGGCCCGGAATGTAATAGTAATGGAGCGGACCAACGGATACCTTAAGGGTTCCTTGAGGTGCCTTGGTCTCGATAGGTCCTTCCACTATAGTCCTGAAATGGCGTGCAGTCTAAATTATGCCTGCTGCACCATATACAGGGCGTCCCACGCCTATGCCACATGGAGGAAAAGTACATTTGAATATTGTAGATGGAAGATTTTACTAAAAGTAGACATTATTTTAATGTAAAAAACAATTTAAACTGCATTCATAGATTTTTAAATAATTACATGGTTGAACCGGGAATCGAACTCGCTACACGAGAAAAAAAAATACCGTGTAGCTTTATCATACCGATCGAAAGGCTTCATTGTAAGGAATATTTTTTGCTTAATAACATAGTGTCCGAAATAAAAGGAAGACCATGAATTTTACTATTTGTAATTCAAAATTAATCAATTTATTTATCAAATACTCAAAATGAGTCCTATTCTGTTCAATACAAAGTCGCACTCTTTTGATTATTTCGCTCCCGGTCGATTATTTGATCATGTTGTATTTAGAATTACGTCTAAGTTCTGCTTGTAGCTCGTGGACACTCATACTGGTTCTTGTAAACTAAATGAAAGAGTCAGTTGTAGTATTTCTGAACAAAATTTCAAATCAAATGTTCATGGTCTTCCTTTTATTTCTGAGACTATGTTATTTAGCAAACAAATTATCATAATTCATAATTATTTATTTGCTTAAAAAAAGGGTGAATTACAAAAGTTGTTACTTTAAAATATTACACACGTCCCATCTTTTTTAGCTGTCCATGCACAGCATGCAAATTTTACAAGTGTTGTCCATAACCTAATTTACAATTATAGCTAATAAAAGGTCGATGATGTATTATTACCTAAGAATTCTTTTACAGAATAATCCTTATGATGAAGGCTTTCGATCGGTATATTCGGTATGATAAAGCTACAGGGTATTTTTTTTTTCGTGTAGCGGGTTCGATTCCCGGTTCAACCATGTCATTATTTAAAAATCTATGAATGCAGTTTAAATTGTTTTTTAATTTAAAATAATGTCTTCTTACCCACGACGGACCCCCAGCCCTCGGGCTCCTATAGTGAATGCGCTCCAATAAGACGCTACGGGCCTTTGGCCTTACGTGGGACGGCATCTATACTTGACTCGCCTCTCACCTTCGGGCTTTCGGCCCTCAAGTTCGCTTATAAGACACTTGGGGCTAGTAAATGTCGACTTGGGCTCGCCCTTCGGACCTTCCACGGCGCGCTAAAAATCCGTCGGGGGCTGCCATTGCCATGTCTGTTCCCATTTGCATTAAAATAATAATATAAGTAATTCGAGGTTACTTAAACGAAGGTATAAGATAAACTGCAACACGCTACAACATGCTACGTAATTTCAAGGCAGAAAATGGCAGCCCCGGACGGATTCTTCTGCGCTTGTAAATAAACTCTCAACCAATTAACCGTATTGAAAAAAAAAGATGTCTTTATGTACTTATTTCCTATACCTACAGTCGGGAGATTTCCGAATTAATTATTTAATAATTTTTCAATTAGCTACATCCGTCGGGGGTATTTTCAAAATTTTTAATTTTGTTTTTATTCAAAATTATTACTTTCCCTCCATGTGGCATAGGCGTTGGACGCCCTATATAATATAATGAAAGACTATAGGTAAGTAGTGTTGCTTTTTAATGGGTAATTTTAAATATTTAGCTTTGCATTGGCACCTAATCCCAAGACATTCAGCGTAGGCACTAGTTTTACGAAAGCGACTGCCATCTGATCTTCCAACCTTCAGAAAGAAGTAGAAATTGTTGTAATTACTCACGATGTTTCCTTCACCGACAACTACTGTACTTTAAAATAGGTATGGTGGAGAGCAGCGGGCACCATGCATTGAGTTGCCGTCGCTGCGCGGGGAGATTTTCTCGTCATCACACCCTTAATGACATTGTACGGAGGGCACTAGTGTCGGCGAATGTCCCTTGTGTACTGGAGCCCTCGGGCTTGAGCCGGTCCGATGGCAAAAGACCGGATGGTTTGACTTTGGTGCCATGGCAAAAGGGTAAGTGCCTGCTGTGGGACGCAACTTGCGTCAGCACTTTCGCCGCCTCGCACCTTAGTCGAACCACCCGGACCGCAGGGGCTGCCGCTGAGATGGCCGCTCTCAGGAAACGGGACAAATACTCCGCCTTGTCCAGTTATTTATTTGTCCCGCTTGCGGTAGAGACGACGGGATGCTGGGCCTCTGAGGCTAAAACGTTCTTTGCGGAGGTCGGGCGCCGTTTGCGACAGAGAGGTCATGACCCCCGTTCCGGATCATTTTTGATGCAAAGGCTGTCTATCGCGATTCAACGCGGCAATGCGGCGAGCGTGATGGGCACCTTTGCACCCGGAGTGATCCGGGGCGGGTTATTTGACTAGGCATGTTTGTGTCAATTTAGTTAGTAAGTTTTTATTGACATTATCTTGCGTATAAGATTTAATATACATATAAATACTTTAAAATATCAAATAATATTTCTTACCAATATTTATTTCAAGAGCCCTCTGTGGTACGAGGCGAGGTTTGACCTCTTTAAATAATATCGGGTGCCCGCTCGACTCTACTACAGCAGACGTAGTTTGCGTAAATTTTTAAAATAATGAATTATTGTTAAGGTAATTGTAATGAATTGATTGCAGGGTGGAGTTGAGGAGAGTTGAAGATGGAGAGGTCGAGGCTGCAGAACCCTGGGCTGGGCGCCCCCAGCTATCTCTTGGGGTCTGGTCTGCCCTCGAAAGGCGCAATGATTTAATAAATATATATTTTGGTTGAAATAGGAGTTTCATTAAACAACAAAGCCATGATCATAGTCTTAGGTTTCCTCGATTCTTTATTTAAAATCAGTTTTTATTATTAGGTAGGTATTCGTTTTATTTATTTGTGTTTTTAAGTTACGTTTATAGATTACTGATATAACAAGTAGGTAAAACATGAAACTATAAATATTCAACAAAACAAGCAAGGCCCTATGCTATCGGTGGTTAGGGCGATAGAGAGAGTACCGACTAGCCGCACCGTGTTCAGGAGTACCACCTACTTTACTTGCATAAAGTAACTTTTTACTTGCTACTACTTACCTTGACTTGACCAGTTATCTAACAAGCAAAGAGTATAATAATATATCTAACGAGTCTCTTGTGTTGGTGGTGGAGACTCTTTGCTATTAGACAGTTTGCAATTTATTTGGCTACTTTGATTAAACTTGTTTCTTACTCACAAATGGGAATAGAGGAAAGGAATATTTAAAAAACGTAAAACTCTTCTCAGCTCGGCTAGGTTTAGTGAACCAGCGACCAAACTACCAGTAGCTCTATTCCACTCACATCGCAGATTCCGCTTAACCAATCTAACTGGAGTGCAAACGCTCGCGTGGTTGTGTCAGAGGTTTGCTTTGCCTTGGATTTTTAATAAGGCTACTCTCCAACCACGCATTCTTATATTCTTCGTTTTTTTGGGCCCGACCTATAAAGCCAGTCCGGTTAAAAAGAAACGTTCGGTGAAGTAAAACATCTTGAGAAACCTTGCATATATAGGGTGGATTTTCTTTTTGGGTCAGTGACGGCAGCTACCAGATCCCTTGCTACTACGCGAAAATGGTCTTTGAAGACCTTGCCTTAATTTTGAATTAATAAAGATTGGCGTTTACAGATTTTGGAAAAAAACATACAATGTACGAAAAAAGGTCAGTTTGACAAACTTTTTTTTTGATGCCAATCAATCCCATTCCTATCCAGGATCAAAAGCTTGTATGGGATCAAAAAATATCCGGCTATAAAAGCCACAAATCGAGGAAAACTTTTCCCTTTGTATATGCGAAGAAATTCATAGGTGTAATATACAGTAGAATCTACTACAATATTGCATTTTATCCCTCTTTGACCTACAAGTGCTAGAAGTAGAACAATAAAATTAAATATCATGTGCTCTGCCTACCCCCTTTGATACACAGATGTGACTGTATGTTATGTTATTTGAAAATAACAAACTTTCCCGACCTCTGTTCTGTGCAAAAGATTAAATGAGAATTTACTTCTAAATAATTGGTACCGAGTAGGTAGTAGGTACCTACCTACTTACCTATATCCCTCGTACCAGTACTCATTATTTGATAACCATGGGAAGAAATAATAAAACAAATAATAGCAAGTACGTGCTTTATTATACGTGGACTATAACAACATTAGGAAATTAATTTCTGTCATAAAAATAGTTTTTGGGACAAGCTTTTTATTGTCAACGTTTCATCAGTCAATTTTTCATCAGTCTTCAATTACTTGTTGAGATAGTTCCAATGAGCTCAAACACGATGGGTATATCGTGTGTATTTTAGCCTTTTAGGTTTGGCTATAGCTCGGTGCTACCATAATATTGTATTTTCGTCAAACTTACAGAAGTATGCCAATTTCACTTGAATTGTTTGAGAACTGGTCTAAAATTCAGTTGTAAGTTTTGCCTCGAATACATACAGTTACATACATACTTGCAAGTTAAATAAATGCTTGTAAAAATACAATAGATTTTCTGTTACATAACAACTAAATCATTTATGAAAACTGAAATTAATAAGGCATATCAACCCATTTCGAGATCAACCGTTGTCTGAATCTGACATTGGTTTGAACATTATATTGGCAATGAGACCATAATATAAGTAATTTATTATAAATCAACAACCCATTAATATTAAGCATAGACTGATTATTGTCTATTAATTTTTAAATACAACCTTAAACAATTAAAATAAAAGCAGTAAATAAGATAATAAAATATTTGAGGACAATCTTACAAAAATTGAATTAGCCACCTGTAAGTTCAAATGTGACATGTGTTATACTAGAAAATGTTTTAATAAATTTAATAACTTCAATACATAGAACACATCAAATCTCAGGAACAAACTCATGTTCTCCAGCAAGTCATCGGTCACTACCAAGTAGGCTGAACCGGTCCGACAGTATTAAGTAAAAGTAAATTAAAATAAAGTTTATATTTAAACTAACTGGGCTGGCACGACGACCCAAAATGATTCTTGGCCTCCGACATAAGAGCACGCAACGTTGCTCGGTCCTGCGCAATTTTTCGCCAGCTTGCACCAGCTCCGAGCTCACGCAGGTCCGCTTCCACCACATCCCTGCAGCGATACTTGGGGCGACCCACAGGACGTCGTCCGGTCGGTCAGCCCAAGTACGCTCTCTTCACATGTCGATCTTCTCCCATCCTCTCTAGGTGGCCTGGCCAAGCCAGCGAAGACGATGTGCTTTGGATTCACCTATAATGTTTGGTTCGGCTACCAGCTCTTCTATTTCGGCATTTTTAAGGATCCTCCAACTCCCATCGTCTCTTTTAACTGGCCCCAGGATTTTTCGGAACACCTTACGTTTACATTTACACATAACATTTTGTTTGTTAGTTAACAAGAATTACTACATACAGTCGGCCTCATTGGAGTCGCTGGACACTTTGGTATTTTGTGACTTCCGCCCATTAGGAAACTTAGTATATTACAATTCAATCGTGATGTTGAAGCAAAAAAAGGTGGGAACTTGTGAGGCAGACCATACATTTTGTGAAAAGGGCCAGATTAACAAGGCCTGTTTAACTAGTATTTTATTTTATATACTTAGTTCATTTCACTTGTACACTAAAAATGTTTTAATTTCTTCTTCTGGGTATTGGAAAAATGTTCACATCACATTCCAAACATCCTATGGCACTAGTCTTCTTGTTAACCGTACTGTCTTCTCGAAGATCTCACGGTTCGAAATAAATTCCATACGATAAATAAATAGTCTTCTTGTTACGATACTAGTATAGATAGAAACCGATGCGCTATTTTATTTAGAATATCCGACAATAGGACAGACAATACCATCCCAAAATTAAGCATTTGACAGTGACATGTAGCGCAGGATTCGCGCAATATAATATGTCAATGTCAAATAATGCATCTCTTTCACCCTACTATTGAGCAAAAGAGACAAAGTTATCGTGACTAGGGACGGCCTATATTTATGGCTTGCTGTTCACGGTCAACTCGTATTTTGAGCACCGGTTCAGTGTTGCCACAAAACAAAATAGCATTGGTAGAGATTTTTTTATATAAATTGCAACATTCACTATGTCGAGGTCGAGATAGCCATCTCGAGTAGGCTAGCTCTCTCGATGAGTCATGTCATGCTACGTAATTGACAGCCCGATAGAGATATCTGACGCAAGCGAGAGAGCTTTGTCGTCGACAGAGCTATCTCTACAAAAAAGATATGCTAGCCCTACTGTTGGAATCTTGGCTCACGATAAAATTCATGAAGTAAGTATAAAGATGGAGCTGGTGATACACACATACAAAGGTGTGTGAAGGAGATGTAAGCATAGACGATAACACACGTGGGAAAGAGATACAACGTCATATCTTCTGTCCCTCATCGCGTATAAGGCAGCATTTGTCTGCCACCAGCCGGTGCCACCAAGCAAAGTGTCATCGATGAACCAGTGGCCAGCGTATAAGAAAATATGTTACCCAGCATAATGTTGGGTAAAACAAATCGATTCGAATATTAAAAATAACAGATTAACATTTTTGTCGTGATTAAAATACTAAATAATGATTGGTGTCAATAAGGTTTTTAATGACATTTTGCACTAATGTGGGTAAATATCATTTTTACAATGGCTGAATAACTAAGACGTTTTAATCATAAGTGTAACCTAATATGCCACAAGTTCAATTTGTTGCCCGCTAACATTTATTAGGAGTTTATTTCGAAGATTCTCAATAAAAACCTACTTATGTCAGTAAAAATGGGGAGATTATTCTTTTTGTGCTATCCCCAGAAACAACTGTCAAATGTGACCGTCCATCACACAGAGGCCCTTATGGTCGGTATTGAGTTACGCACGGATCTATAATCTACAATACATAAGCTACCAAAAACAATAAAAACCATGACCCTAGGTGCCATACTTTTTTTTAAAAAAATCATCAAAGTTACGCAACCCTAAAATGCACTTTAGAGAAATAACTAAGATAAGTTTAAAACTCATTTAAAGTATGTTCCCGTGGGAAGTTACATAGATGATGGTAAATCCTGAATCCTGAGGTTCTCTTCTATAGGAAACAATCAAAGATTTTTCAATTCCACTACCCCGTTGAGAAAAAATGGCCTTTGATCAGTGCAAGGCGCCGATCGTAAAAAATAAGGAAATTTGTAATATGTGAATTATTATTTCGTATTTTGTGATCTTTGTCATAGTGTATGCTAGAAAATAGTTTTCTTTACACCTCGAATGGAAAATAAAAACGAAAAACTAACGTGATATATATTTTTTAATAAATATAGAAAATTATATTTTTTTCTATCTCGTCACGAATAAATTTAACAATTTCCGTGTAGTACACCATACTTACCTGTAATAAGTCTAGACAAGCATTACACAGGTTTTAATTTTTTTTAATGTCAATTAGTTTCAGTTTTATGACCGATTAAAGTTACATGAAAATCAAGGTTTACTTCCATACATTTGAGAAAAGGGCCCTTATGGACGAATGTAACCAAAAATGTAAGTAAATAATAATATTTACATTATCTAAGTAGCAATCTTGTATTAGAACAAAATTCCGAATAAATCTTTTCATTACAAGTTTTTGAATTTTGCGTAATTTTTAAATTATACGAAAAAGCAATTTCGCATAGTAATAATAATTTTTTAACTCTATAAATAAAAAAACCGACCAAGTACGTGTCGGACCACGCACAATAAAGAGTTCCGTACCGACACCTACTAGTCCATATTTAAACCCACTATCTGATACGTCGAATCGAAAAAGGTCGTATCTTCATAGTAAACTTACTGCACTTACGCCCTTTTGTTTGGGCAAAACAGTTTTTCAGCAATTACTCAAAAACCAGTAGCCGTATTTTTATCAAACCAAAAATCGTCGTAAGTATTTATTAATGTACAGTCACCAGCATCAATATCTGCTATAACAAAGGCGGCATAAATATCTGACCCGTCCTTACGGCCCTACAAATGGAGCTGTGTCGGATATTTAAATGCCACCATTGTTTTGGCAGATATTAATGCTGGTGACTGTACATCACCTCATTTATTTTTCAGAATTTTCATACATATGGAAATTAGAGGGTGGGGGGGGGGGGGGGCACTACCTATTTTTTTTTTAAGTTTACGTTACTATTATATTATGTAGCAATTCATAGAATAAAACTTTCCTGCCATATGTTTTCATAATTGGACAGCTTATAGTCGGCTGTGACATACGGACGGACGGAAGCAAGGACGGACGGACGGACTGACGCACGGACGGACGGTCGCACGGACGGACGGACGGGCAGACATGATGAAACTATAAGGGTTCCGTTTTCACCATTTTGGCTACGGAACTCTAAAAATACAATTCAATAGGAAATGTAATAAGAAACAAAAAAAATTGCAACGGTCATGCACAACTAGAACTTCCTTGACTTGAGACTAGAAATAGGTATTTGTAACGTGTACCACCTAATCCAGTAAACAGAAAAGGCAAATAAATAATACAGAAAATGGTAAGAACTAATTAGAATTAGTTATTAACCTATTTTATATCATTATTATCTGCGCTCTGCCATAAGGGCCCTTTTATACTAAACTTTACAACTCATTTTAAGGTAGAAATACTTAACTTATACGTGTGAAACCAAGCTAGAAATACACATCTAGTCTTATACTTTATCAATATGCAAAAAACAAAAAATATGTGATTTTACCGTATTTTACTAAAACGCTGATATCTACGAAACTAGAAAGTGCCATAAGGGCCCTTTTGTTATGGGCGGTCTCAAATTATCTCCGTCCCTGTTGGACATTCGCTAACCCCCCTTCTATAGGATCCTCTTTCTATACGGTAAAATTAAATAAAGCGGTTTTTTCATGTCATTTCACGTCGTCATCGTCAAGTAGAAGGTACAGTTTGTAGTACAATTTGTTGCGGGTTGTTATTGTTTTATCGATCGTATTGATCAAAAAAGGACAGGAATTGACAAGTTTCTTGACATTTTATCAATGTTCCTATCTAGAACACGACTTTGCGACTTTTATTTGCGACCTAATGACATAATAAAATAAAAAAAGGGCAATGTTACTATCTAAAACTTTAATAAAATCATGGTTACCTATAATCACTTTATTGGTATTATGTATTATCAATGCTTTTGTCAAAATTTGAAATCAAAAAATAATTAAAACTTGTAAGGCTTTTATGATTTAAAAATGTGAAATTTATGTAGGTCTATAAGGGCGGCCGCATATTATAAGAAATTTCTAACAGAAAAATTCTGACGCTCGCCGGAAGGCACTCGGTGCATACATTTTGTATTAGCTCCCGCACACTGTTAGAATAATTCTGACCGATCGTCCGTTTCTGATGCACATCGGATGGCACCTCAGCCGAACGTAAGAATTTTTCTGACAGAAATGCCGGAAAGCCGGAAGGCGTGTTTACCATAGATTTTGTACTAGGCCCCGCACACTATCAGATATTCGCGTCAGTGCGCGTCAGTTCAGGCCACGTTCAGGCACGCCGCCGCACGCTGTAATATGTGTTTGTTTTTTTTCTATGGACCTACGTTCGACGTTCGTAGACGACGAAAATGAGCGAAACACAAGATTTAATTGCCGAAGTGGAAAAATATCCATGTTTGTGGAACAACACAAATGGGCACAAAAGCTGCCGGATCAAAATTTCTGATAGTATGCGTGGTGCGTCCGGCGAGCGTCAGAATTTTTCTGTTAGAAATTTCTTATAATGTGCGGCCGCCCTAAACAGTCTCTGTCATAATAAATAATCCGATATTATCATGGTGTATAATTTCTTCAGCTGACAACCAAAACAAAATCCAAAATCCGTGAAACGGTGAAATGTGTTATTTTAAGGCCTTTGTTTATGCACCAGCTGCATAAGCAAAGCACAGTTTGTCAATAAATGTTGTTCGGCGTACTCAAACTTGAATTTGCGTACTATTTTTAAGAGCTGCGCGTAACGAAACGTAAAACCCATCTGGCAACACTGAGGAAGATGCGAAGTGAAAAGTAAATAAATATTAGAGGTGAGACGTACTAGGCAAAACGCGTACTGAGTCTTGCGAGTACGCGTCCACAAAAAGACTAGATCCAAAGACTAGGTCCAAATACTCGCTAAACCGACCCCGACCCGAGGTGCCCCGAAAGAATCCGAACGCGCAGACGAATACGAATAGCGCGGAACATAAAGACTCTTAGACGTTTCGAGTCCGTTCCGAGTCTTCAGAGTCGTCGTACGCCTAGTACTCGATACGCTAAAAGACGCGCAAGCGGGATCGCGTACTTACGCGTCCATGCCAAAACCTATTCCAAAAACCTGTTCCCGTAAATACGCCTCACCTCTAATAAATATGCGCGCGGCCCCGAGCGCCCTTTTACTTATAATTTACTTTTTAAATAACATTGTCGAACGAATAAACAAATTTCAATAATATTTACACATTCTTCACAAGAAAACAAGATGATATGATAACAAGTGCCACGCAAATTTTGGAGAAGTAAAGTAACCTTACGTTACGAAATAAATTGTATTGCATTTTAAGTACTTACAGTAGAATAAGTGATATTATCGTATAATTCTGCGATCGTAGTACAGTTAATTAAATGGTGTAATTAATTTTCAGACATAGTGACATAAGTAAACCCGCGATAGAAGCTGACGGCAGTGACGGCAGAGTTAAGTGCATACAAAAATGAGTACAGAGGAAGGCTAATTGTGGAAAAAGTTTGAAGTAATTTCAAGAACAATACAATAAACGGCGGAGGCCCGGCCCACAATATGAATGTTGAGAAAAAAATAACTTCAAATTATTGGAATACAGGCTGTTACCGGCATACCTACCAGGTGTTAGAAAAGCAGGATTATTACCACACTCCCAGGCACCTGTCAACCATCCAGCATTACCGGACAGCAATATGACAGAATACATTACCCCGTCTCACCAAGGAAGTGCATCCATTATTACAATTTTCAGAAGTGCAGTAGTTACCTTCTGGAGGTTTTGGTATACAATTTGAAGGTGGTTTGTTTTTTGAGATGTGCAATAAAGTGAATATACCTTTGTAATGTAGGTTCCATCCATAGAAAAATGGACATGTTAGTAAAATTCTATGGTTGTAAAGTTTTGTGGCATAAGTAGGGCCCCGGTCTAACTATGATACTGTATTGGATATCTTCAGCGCTTGTTTGTAAGATCGATGAATTAAAATTAATGTATGTTACAAACATGTTTTATTTCATTTCTTTCATTCACCTATTATATTATAACATATTATGGTGATATTAATTACATTAGCTAAAATTATTACATTCTTAATGATACAAAGAATATCACACACCTAAATCATAAGTCACGTTAATTTTGAGTTGGATTTAAATACAAATAAGCAAGATCAAAACAAAAGGGAGGTATATTATATTATATAAAAACAAAGCTATTTTAAATCAATATTTAAGATCCACCAATAAAGAGGGCTGTATGATTTTGTATGGAGATCTTAGTAATGCCTATTTGCACATTTAATGAATGGATAATGTTTTGTACGGTCAGCCAATTTGATTTCTGGGCCACTTTGGAACTTGTCACAGTGACATTATATAAGATCTCTAGCGGCTTTCATATTGATTTTCACTGTGACAAGGTACGAAGTGGCCTAGAAATCAAATTGGTTGACTGTACAGTAAAACAGGTGTTCTATATCCATGGGTGGTGTAAAGTGAAAACAATGAAGTAATTCTCAACATTATGAGCATGTGATATACCATTGGTATGGTAGGATCACAAACCTTTTCTTCCAAGTTTACTTGCAGAGTTATTTTTAAGCTTGTCAATTCCTGAAGCTCCTAATAAAGGAATATGAATGCTTCTTTGGTTGAGCAGTATTGTTACCTAATTTCGATATGACCTAGACTAGATCCTGTACAGAATCGAATGTTCCAAGCAAAGAAATTACTAGCAGACATGTTTTGCCCACTATTATTGCAATAATAAGACACACACACTTGTGGCGGGTGACAGGACAGGAGCCAATGGAGGAGTCTGGTCGGCAAGAATGGGACATGATGTCACGATCCTCAGCATTGGGGGAGCGACTGATGATGATGATGATTGCAATAATTGGGAATGGATGAAAATCTCAGAAGTGCTTGATTTTTTTTCTGGTGATAGGAATAACCTCCCTTAGCACCAGAAAAAAGGTTCAGATTTTTTGGCTGCGCCACTGATTTTTGAAAAATAAAAATATTTTCCTCTCTCGCATTCTGGGCCTCGTTCGGCAGTATTACACTATCCTCGGTCCATCATATATTATAAAAAACATCTGTGGCAAACTGACAATGACAATGACATTGACAGATCTCTTCATCACAAACATAACCTTGTTTGCTTTCGCCGTTATTTCTGTGCTCTATACGATTCATAATTTTTACGAACAGTTTCTGCCCCTGGACTTTGATTATTGCCTGCCTGAACGACGAATTTTGCTTTTCGACCCTGGACTTGAGTTTGATAGCTTGTACGTAGACCACTGCAACTCTACTGGATTTTGAAATTTGCCAACATGAACACCGCTGCTTTTGTAAAAGCAGACTCCTCAAACTTGCCGGCAGTAGATATTTACATGCTAATGGAGTTTATGAAGAACAGCGACAAACATAATGTCGCTGAAATACGAGGTGCCAAAGCGTTATCGTAAGTGTAAACTTTAGCATTTTTCGTTAGTCTCTCGCGGAAGTCTCATATCGAAATTCACTGTGTAAAATGATGGACTGGTGGAAAAATGGGTCAGCAGTGGTTTGAACTATGTAGGTATGTCGGATACTGATGGTAAGATATTTTTAAAGAAAATCGATATGAAATTCATAAACAGATCATCTTTCTTGTAGCCTTTTTCCGGTTGGGCTCTGAGAAGCCCAGGGTCCGCTCCAAAACGGATTTGCCGTAGGAACTAGTTTTACGTAAGCAGCTACCATTTGACCTCCCAACCCAGAGGCAGAAAACTAGACCTTGTCGGGATTAAAGTCCATATCATTCATCATTTAATATTTATCTATAATTTAATAACTCTTAGGTACATCTTTCTGCTATACTGATAATGAAAGTTCTTGAACATATTATTTTTGTTAATTTAAGGTCTTCACGTGATTCATATGTAGAAAGTGCCATCGGATACATTGAAATTAATAGAACGGGTGGCATATGCACTGTGCGTGCTAAGGTGGTACCAGAACATAGATTGTCAAACAAATATTATGTTGTGATGGTCCATATAGATGAGGCAGGAGAAGCTATCACAGATACATCATGTGATGGCTGTGCGGCTGCAGCTGGTAAGTTTTCTTGCAAATATCTGAATAAATCTATTAACACATACATGTTGCAATAGGTCATGTAAATGTTTCTTTGTAATGACATATTATTTAGTACCTACTCATTGTCCAGCTATGCAAACTGATCCCCAATACCCAACACTGGCAGGGCAGGTCACCAGGTGTATGACACAAATATGAGAAACATGACATCATTTTGTTTTACCTAAGACAACTCGACCTAACCACGACCGCCACAGTAGACTCTGTAAGTTGTGCCTCACACGCCAAAGTCTTCATAGCAAAAGACTGAAAATGAACCTTATTTGACAGCATGTAGCTTGCATTAACTAACATCAACTTTATCGACTCAATATGAAATCATTGGCGTGCGTGTGGCACTTAATGTCCTGACTTTATATCAAGTCAATGGCGGTGAAAAGGTTAAATCACTTTCAATAAATTGTAAACTGGTTGTTGCATTGGTGTCATGTACATGTTGTATTGTAGCAATAAAAGTCATAATCGTGGTAAAACAATTAACAACACAGAGTGGTTAGTTTTTTGTTTCTTATTCTTTTTATGTTTTTCAGGAGGGTGCAAACATACTGTTGTGGTATTGCGGTGGCTACAAAAACGAAGCGATGAACCTGCACCAACCAGTGTTCAGTGCTACTGGACCAAACCCAACTTAAAGCGGGCTCGAGATGAACCACTATTGTGTGAAGATCTGAACAAAGGGAAGGTTGTCAAAAGAGGACCACGAGATACTGCTGTATTAGAAGAATTAAGACGAGAAGCAAAAAAACATGCTTGTGGAAAAAGTCTTCTTATGTTACACGATCCCACAAACAACGAAGACAAACTGACAAATTATTGTGTATTTGACCTAATGGTTGATTTTATTGTGAAAGAAAGTGACCACAGTTATGATAATTTTAGGGTGTTTAGTGACAAACTTGTAAAACATAAAACAGATGTAATAAATAAAGAAACCGTGAGTCAAGTTAATTCTAAACTGTGGCATTACATTAGAATAGAATAGAATATATGAAATTGCCCATTGTAAGACGCCTCAAGGTAGCCTTGTTGAAGAATTATTAGGTGGTCAAAAAGTAATTGAGACCAAAGCGATGAAAAGGGGGAAACTTCTTGAAAAACAAGTGTTAAAGAAACTTAAGAAAGATTTAAATATAGAAGTAGAAGATTCGGGGTTCATTCTTATGAATGGAATTTTTGGAGCTTCACCCGATGGTATTGGTGATGACTTTGTAGTTGAAATAAAATGTCCTACATCTGAAAAAACCAAAAGAAATTACATAAAGGATGGGAAAATTTGCAGCAAATATATGGGCCAAGTCCAGTTGGAGATGCTGGCAACTAAGAAAAAAAAAATGCATATTTTGTGTAGCAGACCCTAAATTTGAAAACAATGGCAATATCGAAAATATTTCTATAGATTTTAATGAGGAGTATGTGGAAAATTTAATGAGCTCTGCCGAAGAGTTTTGGAAAGTTAATGTATTTCCAATAATTTTAAACAGCGCTATGATATGATATGAGCTATTGTTTTAACTATGGTTAAATGGTTATTTTCTTTTAAGGCCTCCACACACCGGAGCGCTGGGCGTCGGCGGCGCGGGTTGCGCGCTTGACACGCGCGGGCGTTGCGCGGTCTGACAAACACTGCACCGCCCGCGGCGCGCATGCCGCTGGCCCGTCGCGGCCCCGCGGCATGCGCGCCGCGCTACCGCGATGCTTATATTTCTAAGTTTAGCGGCACCGCGAAACTTATGACCAGGGATCGGATATTCGGATGCATACTTTTGCAGTTTTTGGCAACTTCATTTATTAAAAACGATTATTTATACGTCGATTTTAATAAATTAAACAAAAACTGCGCTCCGCGCACGCCCCGCCACCGCGCTGTTGTGATCGGGCGCGCGGCGAGTGCGGCGCCCGCCGTCGGTGTGCGTCACCGTATACGCGCTGCGCCCGTTCCGCCGCCGCCCCGCGCTTCGGTGTGTGGAAGGCTTTAGGATATATACAATCTTGCCAATCTTTGTTAATGCCATATGTAGGTACTATAATATGTATCATTTATGTAAAATAAAACACAAAGCTTGTCAATAATCTTTTATTATTGGATCCTGAAGATTAATCAAACCGCATGCAATAGTAACTAATTCATTTAAATATTTTGTATGTTTGTTATTGACTACAGCATGGGGTTTTAACATATGAAACTCCCTTATTTTCCTTATCACCCTTTCTACGTGTACTCTCAAACTAGCTATTACTTTGGTTTTTATTACCTCTTCTTTAGTCAACGTTTTGTTTGAGAATACACTCGGGGGTCGCAAGAGTTTAATATTTTTTGTGCTTAAAGCAGCTTCTATTTCTTTAAACCCTCGATCTGCCATTATAACTGCATTAACGGGAAGAATATCGATAAACCCGCACTTCTCAGTTATTGCTTTATCGGACGTTCTTCCCCCATAACCTTGCGATACATACGCTACATAGCCAGCTGGTGTGCAAGCAATCAAATATTTCATCGTATTGCACGACTTATATGATGACCATGATTGTGCTTGTGCATTTGGATCCGATGGTTTTTCTATTTGTATTTCGAAACAGTCTATTATACATTGCACATTGGAGTACCTAATTTTAAAAGCCAAAGGTAAATTTTTTTTTATCATTAAAAGAGGTGGTAAGTAAATACAGTTTTGCATGTATGTTGACAATGCTACCACATTCTTTTCAAAGACTAATCTAATGGTAGACCTCGCCATTTCAAATTCATCACTCATCCTCGCGAAGGAATCATTATTTTTTAATTTAAACAAAGTCACAATGATGTATAGCGCAACACTGGACGACTTCTGCGCTACAAATTCTATTATCCACCAGTAGTTTTTCGGTAAACCTAAATACATTTTAGGTTTATTGTATATCTTTTCTAATAATTGTTGTCTCCCACATTTGTCATCCTCATTTTTTGCACTAGATGATCCGGAGTCAACGTTAGATGACCCAAATAATGACGGTGATTGGTGGGGCGATTCTTCACAATCCAGTAAATTTGAAACCTGTGAAGGCATAACTTTATTTATCTTCCGAGCACGAAAGTTTGTGCTTTTGTCCTTTGTCTTAGGTTTTGCCATAGTTGATTTATTAGGCATGGCTATACCTCTGCATTGTACACCAGCATTAACCTGAAACAATTACTTTATAATAAAATATATGTACATTTTCTACTTCAATATTTACTGAAAGCATTGAATGATATAATGAAATAAGCAAGATGCGGCCCTGCCCTCAGATTTGGTTGAAACCGCTCACCCAATCTCACTGGAGGGCAAACTTTTAGAGTATTCCAGTGTTTAACCCGCCCGCATGGTCGTTTTGGAGGTTTCCCCTAAATTTTCCCTAAGCCACTCTCCAACTGCGCACTCCTAACGCTTTAATGGGCCCAGCCTATAAAGCCACAGTCGGGTCCAAAAAAAATCTATTTATCTATATAATATAAGTATGTAAATCGTTGCTTAGTACCCATAGTTTGGGATTTGTATTTGCTTTATAAGATAAAACACTTACGGTGTAAATGGTTTTCACAACAGCACTTGAAGTAGATGCCTGTGTGAGAACTCCTACATTCTCTTCCCTTGTGGTCAAATAATTCTTGAGTGTGGCATTTAACTTGAGCCTTGGTTTGGCACCAGCAATCCATTTGTTATAATTTTCCAAATCTTCTTCAAACTGTAAGTAATCATCATAAATATCATAATCATTTATGTAAACCTTATTACCTATATGTATACATAACACAAACATTGGTCATTACATTTACATTAAATTTCTGAACTGGCTTCTGGATGAGCCAGTATCTGAGGCTCGGGCATTGATGATAACTAGTGCATGAATGAAAGGTATTTAAATAGAGTAACACTATTTTAATACTAGTTAACTGGTTTAAACTGTCATCATCATCCTCCTAGCGTAATCCCAAGATTTGGTGTAGGCACTGGTTATTACGAAAGCGACTGCCATCTGACTGTTAGAAGTTCTCAAGCCGCCCGAAGGTCACCCATTTTGTTTTTGCCTCCAACTTGGCTTAACGACTGCTGCCATAGACAGCAGCCAGAATCAAGGGTTTAACATAAGCATTCAAAACAGTCACCCTTCCAAGTCCAGACCGGTGCCCACGTTGCTTAACTGTAGATACCGCACGCGGTACGCAGGCACCGCTGGACCACGAGCGCTCCTGGTTTAAAGTGTAACAGTATTAAGATATTTTACTTACATCAAATTTAATCATCTTTCAATCTACATTTATCTCTTTGTTTACTAGTGAGATAGTGAAAATATATTTATTTATTTAATGCAGAACAATATGCAGAAAACTTACGTTTAAATGGTCTTCACAGCAGAAAATTCGCCGTTTTGGACAGCTCCTTCCAGCTAATTGACACCAGTTTTCTTTCAACTCTTCTCTGACAGCAAAAAACCTTAATCCAGGGTTCTTTTTATCACTCTTAGAGCACGTTGGTACAAAGCATGTCTTTGGATCTCTGTACAGTTGGTATTTGCGGTCGTGAGCATCCATTGTGAAGACCTCGTAACAAAATCAACACGCCGGCAAAAATAGTCCAGTTTGGGTTGCAAGGGTCGTCGTTTAAGGTATCGAAATCAAGTCCAGGGTCAAAAAGCAAAATTCGTCGTTCAGGCAGGCAATAATCAAAGTCCAAGGGCAAAAACAGTTCGAGAAATTATGAATCGTATAGAGCACAGAAATAACAGCGAAAGCAAACAAGGTTATGTTTGTGATGAAGAGATCTGTCAATGTCATTGTCATTGTCAGTTTGCCACAGATGTTTTTTATAATATATGATGGACCGAGGATAGTGTAATACTGCCGAACGAGGCCCAGAATGCGAGAGAGGAAAATATTTTCATTTTTCAAAAATCACTGGCGCAGCCAAAAAATCTGGAACTTTTTTCTGGTACTAAGGGAGGTTATTCCTATCACCAGAAAAAAAATCAAGCACTTCTGAGATTTTCATCCATTCCCAATTCCTAATATCTGGGCGGCCGAGCTAAGCTCGGCGTTTTCCCGGGCATGAGACCTAGCTAGATCGATTACTCGCCCCCGAAAACCCCCAAATACCAAATTTCATCAAAATCGTTAGAGCCGTTTCCGAGATCCCCGAAATAAATAAATATACAAGAATTGCTCGTTCAAAGATTAAAGATAAAAACAAACTTTCATTTCAACACCCAAACGCGCCCTTTCACCAGCATAACACCAAGTGAGTAACTAAACTACAAAGTTTACGTTTAAACTACAAAGTTAATGTCAAAATAGTAACTTATACTCGCATTATAAAGAAAATTCGATTCGATTTTCAAACGCGCTCACCGAGTTTTAAATACGCGCGTTCATCGGTTAGCAACAAAATGTTATACTCGCTGTTTTAGTTTCCAGTAGTGACCACCAAAACGAATTCGAGTAAACGCAAATCGAATCGAATGTTACGTTCCAAAACATACTCGCAAGTTAACGGAAAACGGGTCGTCAGTAGTTTACTCGTTTAACGTGATCGAATAGTTTTCGATCGTTTTGCTTAAAACCTATACTAAGCCTACTGATCACAAGGGATTACTCAGGCGAGAGGGAGTGAAGTGGCGGGAGATTGAATAGGTATTCTTTTGACCTCACTTAAAAAGGGTGGAATAATACTGGGATCTCGTAATACTACACTACGATGGAGATAATATTTTTTGTTGAGAGTGAACAAACCTGTACTATTTTTAAATAAAAACGTATGCTCCATTTGGACGGTAATAAAAATTATTGTTAGGGCCGTCGAAATAGACTAAGTTAACGAAAAAATATCTAAAATTCGGTATCTTATC
>CATOHG010000069.1:0-86000 GCA_951800055.1 Cenopis cana | reverse complement strand
ATTAATGATTTCCCGGACGACCTATTTTTATTTTTAGGCGATTTCAACGTTTCTAAAGCCGTCTGGAACCTTGACCCCAATACTAATGATATACATATTTACACGAATGAAGATACTCTAAGTAAGATTACTGCCGATTTTATGAACGTATCCTTACTCTCACAATATAATTACTCCCTTAACGTAAACAAAAAGCTTTTAGACTTAGTTTTTTGTAATGTACCCTGTACGGTTACGACATGCAACTTCCCATTAACCCCTGAGGACCCTCACCACAAGGCCTTAAACATAGAACTGTCACTCACTTTACCCATAACACTTAGTAACAACAATACGACTAAAAAAATGTTTTTTAAAGCAGACTATGATTCCATACGCTCTGAGCTCTCCTCGATTAGTTGGTCATATATGTTTGGTTCCATGAATTGCGTTGAGGACATGGTACATTACTTTTATGATATTGTTAACAACCTAATAGAAAAACATGTCCCGTCCAAATCAATTTCTCGAAATAATAAATTTCCTCCATGGTTCACAAAATCTTTAATAAAATTAGAAAGACAAAAAGAAAAACATCATAAGAAGTGGAAAATATATGGAAATCAAGGTAATTATCAAATTTTTTCTCGCCTCAGAAAGGTATTTAAAAAGATGGAGCGGGACTGCTACAATAATTACATAACTATGAGTGAGGAAAAAATTTGTGAAAACCCTAAATATTTTTGGACGTTTGTCAAAAGTAAAAAAAACAGTGGTGACATTCCAGACAAACTTTATTATAATAATACTGCTCTGACGGATGGTAAAAAAATATGTGATGCTTTTAACGATTATTTTCACTCTGTCTTTGTTCCGTCACTGCCTTCAGCACACTCTGTTTTCTCTCCCCAACAGTCGTCTCAACCTCTCATTAATTCAACCGTGGATTCAACAATAAAAATAGATCAAGACATCGTTTTAAATGTAATGGAACGGGTAAATATTTATAAGGACGCAGGCTCTGATGGTATTCACCCTCTCTTTGTTTCCAGCTGTGCTAAGGAGTTAGTTGAACCGATTACATATATATTCCTCTTCTCTTTAAAAACAGGTCACTTTCCCAACATATGGAAGAAATCATTTATCACACCCATACCTAAAAATTTGAATAAAAGAAATCAGATAGATCAATATAGGCCAATCGCTAAGTTGTGTATCTTCGGCAAATTATTTGAAAAAATTGTCACAGCAAAATTATCGTACGTTCTCCGACAGCAAATTAGTTTAAATCAACACGGCTTCTTAAAGCGCCGCAGCGTCGACACTAATATGCTCGTATTTACAGATGACCTGCTTAAGGCAATGGATGATAACTACCAAGTGGACGTCGTGTACACCGATTTCTCAAAGGCTTTTGATAAAATTAATCATGATTTGCTTTTGAGCAAGTTATTGAGAATCGGTGTGCACGGCAGCTTACTGCGATGGATTGAATCATACATAAAAAATCGAAGCCAAGCTGTCTGCCTCAAGGGATACTGCTCCCATTACTTGGACGTACCATCAGGCGTCCCCCAAGGATCCCATTTGGGGCCGTTACTGTTTACACTTTATATTAATGACATTGAAGATAAGCTTAGTCACTCTAGTCAATTATTTTATGCTGACGACACCAAAATCTTTAAAGTGGTAACTTCAGTCGAGGATTGTCATAAATTACAAAACGACCTTTTATCCTTGTCAACGTATTGCTTAGATAACCAATTATTTTTAAACACTGACAAATGTTATATCATCTCATATACTCGGAAATCCAAGCCAATACATTTCAACTATAAACTTTGTGACAGTACCCTTAAACGAGTTTCCGAAATCCGGGACCTTGGTATCATCATGGATGACAAGATGACCTTTAACAAACATATAGACTGTATAGTTCAAAAATCTTTTCGTAATCTAGGTTTTATCAACCGTATAAGTAAACCTTTCAAATCGACTAAAACATTTAAACTCTTATATTTCTCATTCGTAAGATCTTCGTTGGACTATGGCAGTGTTATTTGGAGTCCATATTTTCAATGTCATAAAAATAGACTAGAAAGTGTACAAAAGAAATTTATAAAAATGTTAAACTTCAGAAAATTTAGTTACTCACTAAGGTATCCAGAATCCCTTGAACGATACAATATTTTATCCCTTGACAACAGGCGCAAAGTATCTGATATGGTATTTCTATACAAAATACTCAACAATTCAATTGATGCTCCTAAACTTGTGTCCAAATTAAACTTTATTAGTCGTAAAAAATTGCCCGCACGCTCCTCACGAACCAAGAATCTGTTTGTCCCAAGTAACCGTAAAAAAGTTTATACTCGTAACTGCTTCTTTTCCCGTGCCCCAAATTTATACAACAAATGTTTCTCACATATAGATCCATTCCATTTGTCACTAAATAACTTCAAAAATAAACTTATACAATGTATGACTAAAGACTAAAAAGTTAAGCATACTTTATTTACTCTTTCCTTTGATCTGGTCACATACTAACCTGGAATTTTTTTAGTTCAATTCTAAATACTGACTAACAACTGTTTTTAAGTAACTTTACTTTCTACCTTTAAGGCTCCGTATAACATATTCTGACGATTTGGCTAAGATTGATGAGGTCGTATCTCATAATCTATTAGTATTTATCTAAATTTTATTACAGATTATGAAAGATCATTTCATTCTGAATGGAATAAGTGTGCTACTTTCTAAATTTTCTAATTTAGTTTCGAATAATCTTGCTTAACCTAACAGCTGTTTCCTCGATTTGCGCTTGAAGAGGCTTTAAAAACGACCTAGTTAAGCTATATATTGGTGCCAAACCGGCTTGAAAAAAATATGCACATGTGCAATAGATACTCCTCTTAGGGATGAGTGGAAGGGTTTTTACAAGTTTCATACAAAAATGTTATAAAAACAGAATATTAAAATTGGTAAATTTTCAGAAAAACTTCAAACTTCATTGCATCTTTTAGTAATATTAAAGCTAATAAAAAGGTTTTTGAGCATATGACTATAATGAAATAACTTCTATTTTATGACTTGAGATAATAAAAAGTAGCAACTAAGATAGAAATATATTAATTCTATTTGATTTACAACATGCCTTTTTCACGACATTTTCATTGACACGGTCATAGTGACTCAGTACCGGCCGAGCGGCCATCGGAGAAGGACGTATATACCGTTTTTTTGTGGCTATTTACAAAGCTTACCACAACCCCCTCAAACAAACCAATACAAATTGTGACCTCCCATTATGTGTGTTTATTATGAAAGTCGCAGTCAAAGTATACTAGGAACGTAATTGTGAACTAAATCGAGACAACTTATGAATCACATAGCTGATAACGCAGTTGTCAATTGATTTTCAAGTACTGTCCTTGATACTTGGTAGATTTAATGTATTTGTCTACTCGTGACTTTTTTTTTATTTAGAAAAATGCTTTATTTTGATGAGCATTTCATTATGATTAAAGTCAGCGATCAGCATCTAGTGGTTTAACCTGGAAGGTAATCATTTAGCAACTAGCCATTTGTCAAAGTAAAAAACTGTAAGGCCAAGTGCTGTCAAATTAACGCAAGCAAAAATCTACCTAACAGTCAGAGCTCTAAGTCGAGTTTTGCTTGCGTTCGTTTGACAGAATTTAGCCTTAGAGTTGTGTCCGAACTATACCTAGGTATACGATGTAGTTCTGCGAAATATTGTCTCTCTGAATGCTACAATAAGCATCTGATAAAGTACGTAGATGCTCAAAAATTCGTAGTCGCACGTACAAAATTCGGCCGCAGAAAAACACAAAAACTGACTCGACATATAAATTTCTTTTTATTTTCGAACCTGTTCACCAAATTTCACGAGAATCGGTTTAAAAATGCGACCTGTAGATGCGGACGACCGGAAATCCGGACATACGAAAGCATTTATCTGGAAGCTAAATAGTCCATGGGCCACCCAAGAAATCGGTATAATTTGGGGGTACTAAGTTTCCTTTTTACAGGAGTTAGATAGGTTTATTACGATGTTAAAAAACCATGATTGCCATCTCAAAATGGTAGCTAACAAAAATGGCCACCAATCGAAGATGGCGGATATTGAGTATTACAAAATCAATTATAACTTAAAAAGTATTCGTCTGATTTCATTGTTCTTTTTTTTAAACCATAGTTCTATATCCATCTTGGATTGGCCGCCATTTCTATTAGCTACTACTTTGAGATGGCAATCATGGTTTTTTCACATTATAATAAGCCTGTCTAACTACTGTAAGAAGGAAACTTAGTACCCCCAAATTATACCATTTTCTAAAATTTGGCTAGCTGGCCCATAGCCTAAAAACAGAGACCTTCGTTTCACTCGGTCAAAAAAGAAATACTTCCCGGGCTAGGCCCTCAATTTTGTACGAAATTTCTTTACAGTTCTCTCGGGTTATTCCGCCTGAAACGTTATACTTTGAATCCTGTTATAAAACGCACGTAATGACGACAGTTCATTGTACGTGTGAGAAATAGTACATTACTACAGAGGCCGAGAAGTAAGGGGTCGCCGGCCGGATATTTACGAGGCTGGCAACCCCTTTTCACACCGAGGTATATGTATAGTGCTTCTCTCAAACATGCAATGAAATAAATCAAAAAAGCTCCTAGAAATCAAACTTTAATTTCTATAGCAACTGAAAGTAAACTAGGAAAAAATTAAACTGACACATATATTACTATTTATTTGTCGACTTCTAAACTTTATTAAAAGTAGAAACAGGCGTATAAAAGAAAGAGTGTCTACTCCGAAATCTATACTTTGCACATGCCGTCCCTTTCACTCTCGCGTGAAAGGGAAGCCACTAATACCTACCAAGTACGGATTTCGAATATCAGAGTACAGGCCCGGTCGTATTCAGCCAATTCAACTAGTATTTTTCTGTTGGAAACGCTACGTTTTTGTATGTGTCTTAAATAATTTCCGTTTTTCGGTGCAAAAATACACTAGCGATTCTGTTAAAAAAATGAACGGCGGGAATGGGAAAGCATGAACTTTTTGACGTTTCAATACCTTTGGTGTATGTTTATCAAATCTTAATTCAAATTCCGTCTTATTATATTATATCCGTCTCATTTCCGTTCCGTCTTATTTTGAGAAATTGTTTTTTTTTTAGTTCATGATAGTGGCAGAATGTCTTAATGAACTAAAAATCAATTATTGCTTATAGTTTTCTTCATAGCTGAACGCCGTGATGTTGAGTCACAAATGAATGAGGAATGAAAATTTTAAAATGAATTTTAATGAATAACTATAGGGATTGTTTTTTAAATATTTTTATGTATTCATCACAGATATAAATAAATCAAACTACATATTTTTTAAAATAAAACGTACAGGATATGATCGTACCATATGTATACATATTTTCGAATCAAAATGGGCATTTTATTTACTTGTACAACAACTAATATTATTTCATACAAAGTAATATTATTTTTTAAGTAAACAAAACGATCAAGATTTTTACGCCAGGCAGTAGGTTACTTAGGTAATTAAGTAATATTCTGCAACGCTTTGACCTCACCGTAGGAGAACCAATGCTTCAGACCTCCGATTGCGTGTAGTTATTACGTGTCCTAGTGTCAAGATATACTAGGGGTAACTGGTGAGGTTATCGATGCTTGGCTATTGTAAATAGCTCGCCAACGCCATCTATCGAGTAAGATTTCGTGAAAATGATGAAAGCGCAAAGCTTGACGGCCTCTTAACTACTTTTTTAAGTAACATATATACTGTTTTACTGTTTTTCTCTGTAAAATTACCATAGAAGTACCTACTAAAGAATTTAATGTAATTACCGTGACGTCTATGTAAGCTCACATTTTAGTATTCTCTAATCTGTGATTTATTTCACATCTGTTTCGGCACTGTTTGGTCTATTAATTAATACAATGTAAGATTTATTGTACCAGTTATGTAATGACTGTTTGTTGCCAAAATAAAATAAATAAAATAAAATAAATAAAAACGCAGTTCTGATGATGGGATCCATGAGGAATCGAGGGAACTCCTCACATCTTAAAGGCAAACATATAGTGATTTTTGTGTTTTTATGAACAAATCAAGCATTTTCATACAAAAATGTGACATCTGATGAACTGCTGATGATGATCAAAATGGAACTCTTCAACGACGCATGCCTAGTTTACGTTTGACGATTTGTTCTCTTCGTTATGTTTGTCGAGCAAGCTAGGTTTTCAAGGCACATTTTTGTCAGACTTGAGTTCTGATGGTGGATTCCATGAGGAATTGAGGGTACTTACTCTTCTACCATTATAAGCATACTTATAGGTAGCCATTTATATTTCATTGTATGGAATCTAAGAGTGCAGTGAGTTTTTTTTCTTCAAAATTATTTTAGTTTTGATATGACCTTAAACTATAGGTAGGTACACTTTAACATCCAATACAAGTCTTAAAATTCCTGTGTACAACGCCGGCCAAAAAACGTACCTACAGCCCCTTATACTAATTAATTGTATGCTGGGTCAGTAAGTAATTCGCGGGCGATGTCTCGCGTCTCGCGCCTGTGCGTGCGCTCACACATAGACAGCGCCCGGTCCCGCTCCCAGCAGCGCGACAGAAACATTAAGTCAAAAATTCGAGCTTTGAAAAGTTGTTCAGCAAGGCATTCCTCTTAATGGTGATGGCGTGTAGGGCTGCCATCCGTCTGGGTTTTCCCGGATTTGTCCTAGTTTGGAGGCCGTCCGTTAAAAATATTATTTTGGGGGAAAAAATGCGATTTACGCCAAATGTCCGGGTTTTTTTTGAATGTTTGTCCGGGTTTGGCGTAATTCGAGATGGCAGCCCTAATGGCGTGGGATCGTACATTCTACCGCGACATCACCGGCACCTTCGCCCTTGGGCGAACCCTCACCGAAAAAGCACACTGCAGCATGGACAGCGTGCTTTCCCTCACCGGCGTCCCTAATACACCCCCGGGGAGGCCTGGGACCAGCACCAGACACACGGTGTTCCGGTCCCACCCTCACGTCATCGGGAGGGCAAATACCCCTACCCCGGTGCACCACCGCTACGGGAGGACATACGCCCCTACCCCGTAGCACCCCTCAAGAGGCCGCGGGAGGACAAATGCCTAACACCAGAACCAAACCTAACCGAGTCGGTTTTGCTCCGGAAGGTTTTGCTCGCTCGCTTCGCTCGCTCGCCCGGTAGCCAAGTTTGTTTGGTTGTACTAACAGTGCGACTAAGAGGATGATGATAACTGATATGTGATGAGTAAATGGTCAAATATTTGTTTTTCAGTTCTCCGACTGAACCCAGACATAAGCGAGCATCCTTCAACATCTCAAGTGGGCGCTGATGCAGGTAATGACTATATTATTATTGTATGTCTTTCCCGTTCACGAGACACTGGTATCTCGGACCTTTGGGAGACGTGCGTGGAGCCGAAGTAGACACAGGAGTACGAAACGAGTACCACATAGCCAACACGTAGAGCCCCTTTCGACTTTAATGATATGCAAGGGATACAGCGAGCGGATGCTATCTCTGCCCGTGTCATGACACGGTCACAGAGACAACACCCGTCAGGGCGTACAGAGTGAAAATGATGGACTGATGGCTGGGCTATTGGGTCAATTGGGTGAGACAACGGACCCCTGTCTAATAAAAATGTCTTAGATTTTCATTCCCGGCAGACGGTGAATAGCTCTCTGTTGGATGGGCCCCTATAAAATAGCGGCATTATAAAATTGCCTTAAAGGCAACATAGTATTTTCTAGTTCTCTTATTCAACATAATCATATCATTAAGTCATAAAAATATTTTATTTTATTGTTATAACATTTTTAGAAAAGTTACATATGTGTTTCAACACACAATTTTCTATAATTGAAAGGATTCATTTTGTTTTCAGATCTTCTAAGCAAATTCAAGACAACAGATTGTATTTTTGCTAGCAGTAAATTTTTTAAGTGATTGTTTATTGCGATCAGTTCAATAGTGCGTTTGTTTTCACGGTAGGATACTTGGTTTTAAATTGATTACTCCCATGGTTTCATATAGGTCGTACTAACTTTCACTCTAGATATAGATGGATACGTACACTGTGGATGATGATATAGATACATAGATACAGTACAGGTATAACATCGAGTCGCAGAGTCTCAAGGTCGAAATACACAAATATCTATATTATATACACGGCAAATGAACATAATAGTGGTACCTCCGGGATCTTATGAAGTTGTAAATTATGAAATTCTGATAAGGTTTTTATCTGGTGAGCAAACTTTATTTATTTTTACGGTCTCAAAGTCTCAAGCCTCCATTTTTCGAATATTTGGCTTATGAGCTAGGTAGGTACTATTAGGTACCTTGCTACTGTTTGAGAACTAACCGAGTGCTTGATTTTAGTATAGTAATGTGTAGAATAGCTTCTTATCGCGCTCGAGCGCTTGTCGCGACGTAAATAAAGTTCATGTTGGCTGGCACAAGCACCACTCCGTCCGTAATATTATTTTATTAGTCCTTGAGATAACCTCAAATTGTGTCGTATAAGAAGAAAACTCGGTAGTGATTTGACTGAGGAGAAATAAATAAATAAAAAAAAATTAAAAACATGAAGAAGGAAAACAGAAAATTAAGAACACGCATAAAAAAATCGGTCAAAAAAGAGAAAGCTTTCAGAAATCGCCTCGCGACAGCTCAAAAAGCAATGACCGGCAAAGCTTATCAGACCATTACGAAGAATATGACCACAGCTGGACGAATTTTTACGGGGATTCAATACCGACAAACTTTGAAAGAAAAGGCCGAAGATATAATTTAGAAGAAAAAGTGTTGTCTCTTTCACTGTATAAAAAGAGTCCAAAATGCTACACAATGTTATCCAATTATTTTACATTACCATCTCCCTTCCCCTCGGTCTAGCTAAATTCAGTCTGGCCATAAATTCGATAATCCATAACTTAAATTCAAAATTAAACGTGTGGTACCTCGACGATGGCACTCTGGGCGGAGACTTACAGACTGTCCTCGCAGATTTGTCGGAAATCAAATCAAAATTTAGCGCAATCGGTTTGGAATTAATTTGAAAAGTGTGAATTATACATATTAGACAAAGTGGACGTCGCTTTGACTCCACAAATTTACCAAAATTTCAACAGCATTGCCCCAAATATAAAAATCATGCCTAAGGATAGTCTGTACCTCCTCGGTTCACCCATTTTTGATGAGCCCATCCCTCCTCCTCTTCCAAATCGAAGAAATAATAAACATTAAACTCAGCGAGCAGGCATGAACCCAAGCCTCTTAAACCAATAAGGTATGGTGGCCTGGGAACCCGAAAAATTTACTGTGTTGCTCTACCGGCGTTCCTGTCTTCAATTCATAGCACCTCCGATCTCGCAGGTAAAATCCTCAAAGCCGCAACGGGTACAAACTGTGAGATCGCGTGCATGATTGAAGCCTCGAACGCCTGGCTAGCTGGACCGAGTCCAAATTTTCCATCCAAACCAAAAATACAAAGGGCCTGGGATAATATCGCTTCCGCCTCGACTCCCTATGAAGTTTTACGTTTGAATTTACCGAGTTATCAGTGTTAATTGTATTGTTAGCCTATAACCTTGTACCTTCCAAGACTATTTGATTTATCCACCCAATAAACATTTATATCTGTATAAAGGTTGTACTATGAATTATTTTTATACTTTAGGCTGTTAAACTAAGCTGCATAGGGGCTGTGAAGTGGCTTATACAGGTTTTATACATCTTAAAGGGGCCCCAAATTGTACAGCTTCAAGTGTAGATTAAGCTGGTTAACAGCTGTATTATAGCTGTATACATCTAAATAACAAGCTGACTTAGGGTGTATTATAATTCCATTATACAGCTACAAATCTACGATTTGGCATGTTTTATTCTTTTATACATGCTCAGGCTGGTGAAAGTCTTGATATAAGAATAAATTTTATTAACAAAGTAAAAACTTTCGTTTTTTCGTGGTTTTTCCTAGATGTGTTTATTAAACGTGACCTTTATAATTTGTGAAGTGACAAAAGATAGTGGAATACATGGTAAGTACCCGTTTTTCTATTCTACGTCGAAATTGTGCTTGCGGCTGCTACTTTACCGTGAATATGTATATCAATTAATAGCAAAAAACTCATGCGCCCTCGAAATATTACATTATAATAGAAATTAACAGTATATTGATACTACATAGCCAGTTTTTTTTTGTCCTAAAATCGATATGTTTTGTGTACTCAGTACATTTTTTACTGAAAATAAACTAATTGTATTGTGTCTAGTTACTTATTGTAAAATAATTTCCAACATTCTACATTAAAATATCTGATGTAATATGAAATCAATTTTTTAGGTTATGTTTTAATGGCGACCCAATTAAAACAGCTGTTGCTCTTCGGGTACACTATTATGAAGCTATTTGCTGAATTAATGAATAACATAAGAACAATTATCAGCTTCAAGAGTAATACTGTCTGTTTATTAGAATTTAATTATTAAAGTAGCTGCTTAGAAGTAAATGTTGTGTCCATATTACCTACAGCGATTTAGGGTTAAATTAAATGAACGCAAATCCCATTCTACGTAAGTTCCATGTTAATATGTATATACCAACCTGGGTATTAATTAATTTTTATTTTTTGCCCTCCGATTTGATGAGATAATATAAAAACAGATTAGTGACTAACAATTCATACGTAGTTTCAAAAACATGTTAATATGGTACCTACCTAAAGTATAATTACATCACATAATACAAACTTTTTAAATAGTACATTACTTAACAAGGGCGGTAAAACAAAGAATGTCTCAGATCGCAGGTATTTGACGCCCGAGCCGAAGGCAAGGGCGATAAATATGCGATCTGAGGCTTTCTTTATTACCGCCCGTGTTAAGTACAAAATTTTATGTCACCCCCAGGCCAGGAAGTGGGATTTCCCGCGCGCGGAGCGTGCGGTAATTACCGCTTTATGGCCAGGTGTGACATAAATGTTATTTATGTGATTCTCAAGCGTTGGTGCGTGTGAGTTATATTTTATTACGAGCCGAAGTAAGTGGATCGCTCCTGTCTCTCTCGCTCGCGTTTCGCTAGTTCACCAATTCACCTTCCCCCGCCGCCGCCTCGCACCGCCGCACCGCGCACCTGAGCCACGCACGGCCGGCCGGCAGTCACAACGTGGACAGATATGACCTGCCTTTACAACCAGGGTATTCTGATATGTAATATTATATAGTATTGGGGTATTATTATTATTTATTTATTAAATAATAATACCCCAATACTATATAATATTACATATCAGAATCCGTCCGCTTCCGTCACATCAACCCAAACCATCCCGTCAATAACAGAACACGAAGTTTATCTGGCCCTTCGCAGAATGAAATATGGTAAGAGCCCTGGCGAGGATGGTATCACAACTGAAGCCTTGAAAGTAGGTAAACCTACTTTGATCCCATATCTCACCAAACTTTTCAACACCATATTAACGACCCAAACATTCCCCAAACACATGTGCCATTCCAACATAATACTGCTGCACAAAAAGGGCGACAAGGCTGACATAGGAAATTACCGTCCTATCAGTCTTGTCTCCCATATTTACAAAATCTTCCTTAAGATTATAGAAAGCCGTATCTCAGGAACACTCGATGGCCACCAACCACCCGAACAGGCCGGATTCCGCCCAGGCCTCTCTACCACCGATCACCTACATGCATTAAACCAAATAATAGAAAAATGCCAAGAACATAATATACCAGTTTACCTCGCATTTGTTGACTACTCCAAAGCCTTTGATAGCCTTTCTCACAACTCTATATTCACAGCGCTACTCAACCAAAATATAGACCCGGGTTACATTCAGCTCATCACCGCCATTTACAGCAATAGCACAGCCTCAATAAAACTGCAGTCCTCTGGTCCATCCTTCGATATTCAAAAAGGAGTCAAACAAGGAGATTCGTTGTCGCCGAAACTCTTTACTAGCACATTGGAGCACGTCTTCCGCAAACTTATGCCGAGTTGGGGAGAACGGGGCCTGGTCGTCGGAGAAAGAAGATTGACAAATCTTCGATTTGCCGACGACATAGTCCTTTTTTCTTCAACAGCTTCCGAGCTACGACTTATGCTACAAGACCTTAGCAGTGCGAGCCTCGAGGTTGGACTGACGATGAATATGTCAAAGACCAAGCTTATGACCAACAGCACCGCACGCAGGATTGAAATTAACGGAGAGTCGGTGGCATATGTCCATGAGTACCTTTATTTGGGCCAATTAGTCTCTTTCCAGGCGCGACAAGAGAAGGAAGTTGAAAGACGGACTGAAAACGCCTGGAGGAACTATTGGTCCATGAAACATCTGATGAAGGGTGATCTGCCACTATCACTCAAGCGGAGACTCATGGACATGTGCATACTGCCGATTCTCACCTACGGTGCACAGACTTGGTCTCTGACGGCTTCTCAGAAGTCCAAACTCGGGGTTTGCCAGAGGGCTATGGAGCGCAGCATATTGGGTGTAAAATTAAGGGATCGTATCCGGAACACCACACTGCGCTCTAAGACCCAAATATTCGACGTGGCTCGGAAAGCAGCTAAGTTGAAGTGGGACTGGGCTGGTCATGTCTGCCGCATGCCGAGCGAGCTGTGGGCCAAGATCGCCACTGACTGGCAGCCCGACAGCTCGCAACGGAGACGAGGCAGACCTCGCCGGCGATGGCGAGACGAGTTAGACTCCTTTTTAAAGGAGTGGCCGGAGGCAGCTCAAGATCGGGAGAGCTGGAAACGGAGGGGGGAGGCCTTTGCCCAACAGTGGGACACAATAGGCTCCCAATAGTATTGGGGTAGTTCCAGGTAATTTTATCCATGAAATAGTGTAAAAACCTAAATACATTTGTGAAAAAATAATAAGTGTTACAAACCAATTTGTTTTTAAATAACAAACTAAGTATTCGGTTCGGTAAGTTTGTAGGTTAGAAAAACATCATGCTTACTGCAGAATGCAACATCGATACAGTTAAATGGACGTCGAGCTTGTTAAAATTGTATTTTTATATCTACCAACCTTATTTAGCACGCTACAAAAGGGCTATGTACCTTCCAGTTCAATAAACCTAAAAAGTGTTCTATCATTGATCGGATTCAGAGAGTCTGTTAAGTTTGTCTAAAGTGATACATTCGTTGGTTCTGTGGGTTGAATACATTATTACTGCTACATATTCCTATATTTTATAGTGTAGATGAATGGAGGACGAAAACGAAAATAGGTAGGTACTTATAATTTTTTAATAATTAGTATATGTAGTCATGTTGTTGTTGTTGTCGACATCCTATGGCACCCCGGAGGTGCAGAGGGCCTCCGTCAGATCGCGCCACGCCTTCCTATCTTCAGCCACGCTTCTAGCTTCGCTCCAGCTCAGTCCGACGGCTCGCAGCTCGCTCTCGACGGTCCGCCGCCACGTGTGTCATAGTCAATGACAAATTAGAAACTTTCATATCATGAAAAATATCCCATTTTCCCTAAATGAGCTCAAACTACAATATATATTATTAAAATTACGATATATATTTGTTAAAATAATTAGGTAATAATTATATTTTGTATTTATAATTTTTAAATAATTATAATAGGCACTCAATGACAAATTAGGAAATCTTATTCCTTAAAAAGTAGTATCACACTATCCCCAAATCTCTATAAAAATATAAATCAACTTTTTAAATTAGATTTTGTTAACTATGATGAACTTCTTATTTATTATAAAACTTTGACACTTCATTCTTTTTATCTTGCCCTACTATCATTCTACACATTTTTCCTTATAATCTATGAAAGTTCATTTGTTCTTCTTTGGCACTGTCTAGTTGAGAAATAGAATTACTAATTATTTAAGGGGAGATATCCCCAACGCAAATGTCCCGCTCTAACACGCGTGAGTTTACAATTAACCATTCCGCTCTCTACGCATGCTCTGAGTTTTGTAAATATTTAGCTATAGTCATTAAGCCAATCATTTTATCAAAGCAAACCCTGCGAATTTGTCTATAACTATTTACGATCTTTAATTGAGTACAAAAATTAAATGTTAAATATCAGTAATATAGCCTAACCTAATAATCTGTCAAAGTGCAGTAAAGATTATTAAGAAATATATACACATAGTACTACGTGCGGTCTCGGAGACCGTCGAAAAATACTACGCAGACACCTACGTGCGGTCTCTGAGACCGCCGACGGAAGTTTTATGCTCACCAAATCTAAAAAAACACACGTCCGATCGCGTCGATGGCATGGCTGACACTGAGAGGCCCCCGGGGAAAGGTACAAGGCGACAAATTATTAACATTTTTAAATCCTGGAAGTCTGAGAGAGAGAGAGAGTCTGAGAGGTTAAGGGTTAATTTGACAGCACTCGGCCTTACAGTTGTGTACGAACTATACAAGCTTTGCTTAGTCCCAAGACTAGGTTGATTTGTGTAAGATTGTCCACATAAATATTTATTGGTAGTAGTTTATGCAACTGGTACATAATAATTCTATTATGTACCAGTTGCATAAACTACTGCCTTAATGCGGACATTTAAAAGGTCGTTCGGCCGGTCGTTAAAAACATGACTAGATACTAAAGTTTATTTTAAACTCTATTTTTTTTTTTTAGGTTCAATATGCCATTCAAAATAGTGCAAACTATAGAGGAAGGGAAGCCAAAGCTATGCATCGTTCCAAGCAGTTGGGAAAAAAAGGGTCTACTACGATGGCCGCCAAAAAAATATCTAAATAAATATATAAGGGATGACAAGTCACACCCGCTTCCCGATTGGACAACCATGAAGTGTACAACAAAACGGACTTTCTTACCTACATACCGCAGAGCAGAAGAAGAAATAAACCTGATGATACACAATAGTGATACTGACTACAACGAAATGGAAAAAAAGAGAAATGGTGATGAAGTCCATAACAAAATTGTCGACTTTAACGACGTAGCTGCAGATTTGGTAAATAAACATTTGGTTCATAATAACTAAGTAATAGGAAACTGACTATGATCAATATACAGCTGCGTCTCAATATCGCGCGGCAAGCTATCGAACATTGGCTCGCGCTCTGCAGCCGCGCGCAATGAACACCGGGCTGCGGCGAAACGCGTAGTCGCGTTTGTTTTAGGACGATCCCTTTAGGACACCTATTCGAGTTCAATATATTCGCGAATGTCACTCGCGCGATCGCACGATCGCGTTGTAGTAAGACAATCCCTCAGTGTTTTGCTCGCGCGCAGTTGGGACTTATGACATTATATCCGTAATATTGTGACGGATCGCCTACCGCGCGCGGCTGTTGCGCTAGTCAAAGGTGGGGCCAAAAATGGCTCGCGACCAAAAATACAGATTTGCCGCAGTCAAACAATACTTGACTTGATATCGTGATACTGCACTAATAGGGTACTATCTGGCTTGCCAGTCTTTCATTTGTTTAGAGGTTTATTTTTTATATAACCAGTAGGTAGGTATAATAAATCATCCAATGGACAGCTCTACCGTCAGACTTATTTTAGAAGTGGACGTATCTCAGTAATGATGATTGCTAGGCATCAATGTACAAATTCAGTTTAAATCTTAGAGTAATAGAATAATAGACACATAAGGCGCAGGCCAGTGCAATTTTAACTGCATATAAGAATTTCAAATCGTTGTTTTTTTGTGTATTCTAGGTTTTACAATCACATAATATACCGGAAACCTCGACTTCAACGGGATTCAATGCTGAACCTTCGGCGGATTTAATAGAGATTATTGGCGACGGCAAAATTATAGCAACAGCTGTTAATCTGGAACAAGAAAATGTAGACAAATTATTGACAAACCAAAAAAACTTGCTGGATAACCAGGTCACCATCATGCAGAATCAATCACTATTGCATGAAACGCAGCAGACCATATTAGAACAAGAAAAGAAAAACTTCCGCCAATTGCAGAATTTGTCTGTTCAATTAGATTATTGCTTTGCTCGGTTCAATCCTCAAAACTCAGATAATGTCGTTCCACTTGGTCAAAGCACCACAACCGAGAATAATTCTTTTCTCTTGAAACCTTTGTCAAATATCCAGGAACTACAAGATTTTGATACAAAATTAGCTGACAACATACAAAATAAGGAGTTACGAGAGCAGTATTCATTTTTATGCTCCATACGTGAAGGAAGTGGTAGTAAATGCGCATATAAGTTACTCGATATACTCTTTTCCAAAGAATTCTTATGCCAGTTCTCATGGTCAGGCGGCAGCCGATCAAGTACTGTGAAAATTGCCTTAAAAGGATATAAGAGAGTATTGCACTTTTTTTTTCAGTTATTACATTATTGGGACCCACTTTACACACAAACAGATATGGAAGTATTTTTTAAAACCGTTCTAAAAAACTCAACAAAACGGTTACAAACAAAAGGTCTTCGAACTGCAACCAAACGCAACCGTCAAAAAAAAGAAAATAACAATAAACGACAAAAGACAACAACAGAAACAGTGGAAAGTGAGGAAGTAAATGAAAATAATGAATCTGAAGGGGTACCCGATGAACTAAATGCAGATAATAACCAAGAAATAGAACCAAACCATGATGAAACCAAAGAAGATAGAGATATTGATAATATAAATAATAATATTTCAACAGAAACAGAAAATAAAACTAACAAAGAGACAACCGTTTAGCTGTCGATCTGCGGGCGAACTGTTTTAGTAAGGACACAATCATGTGTCTTTTTGATTAATATTTATAAGTTTGGTTTCGTAACCATCCACGCAAACGAAATCTTGTGACTGCGATTAAAATTATGTACCCATCCAGTGATTGATTTTGTTTTTAACTTTATTAAAGTGGTTACGTAATTATCTACGCAAACGGATTTACTTCGGATTACCTAGGTTTGGGCTTTTAAGTCGATATTAATACTAAATCCTATACTCATTCATTTAATTGCAAAGTTTTATTATATTGTAAATAAACATAATATTGGTCACTACAATATTAAACGTTCATGACACATAATATGTTCATTAAAATAAATGTTTCTAGTTTGCGATGTTTTAATTTTAATTACATTTTTAATCTTTCTTTACTAAAGAGAACTACTGCCTAAAGATGATTAAGAATTTTGGGATTTAAATGAATGAGTATATAAATATAGATGATCTCTAATGTTTGATGTTGACTCTACAGCTTGTTTATTATCCTGCTACGAAAACTCCGATCTCTGGACTTCCTGGTGATTACTTACAATTAAGTACAAACAAACAATAACTTCAAAGAGGTTTGATATAATTTTTAGTTTACGTAACTCCTTACACAAACACATTCTTGTAACTGTGATTTAGTTGATTTAAGTTTACCAAAATAATTATCCTAAACCTAATCTAGTGACTGTGCTATTATAATTACGTACTTAAATGACGCTGATGATGACAAAATATAAAAAAATATTATTCAACTGTATGGCTATTGATCTTTAATGTTCAATCTTGATTCTACAGCACGCTTTCGTCGTATCGTGCTATGAAAACATTGAAAACTCAATCCGATCCCTCGACACTCTGGTGATAATTAATTTGAAGTAAGTACAAACAATAACTTGAAAGGGATAAGATTTAATATCGTTTTTAGTTTACGTAACTACTTACTCAAACATAATGTTTGTGACTGTGATTATTTGGTTTAAGTTTTAGTGGGTACCTACATACATAAATAATTATGTAAACCTAATCTATAGTGACTGAGCTATTATAATTAGATACTTAAATGCCGCTGATGATGAAAAGAAATAAAAACATTATTTTTAAAATGAATGGCTTTTATTTACTACACAGTATGCAAGAGTGGTATAAAATACAATTCCGTATTATGTTTTATACATACTAATTTAAATTTTACGTCACACGAACGCAAGATTGTTTCAGAACGCTGGCAGTCATTTAATTTAATTTTGAATATATTGAACAAAGACGATTTTACAGGATATTTGAACACCTCTGATGCACCTGTGAAAATGTTACAGTGTATGTTGCTTTCTTCACTAATTAATCTAATTTCAACAATTTTGTCATCTTTAGACATGAAATATTTATCTTGATGTTTCGTGGAAAGCACAAAGTCCTTAAAATGTATCTGTGTAATTTTATTACCGTTTTTAGAAACGCGTGGCAATATATTATTATTTGAAACTTTGTTAACAAAGTCAATTATTCTAGTTTGAGCAGCTTCATCAAGTCTCTTTGCCACTTGCGAAAGTGGCTTATTGCCACCACGCAACATTCTTTTAATTAAAGACAACTTATTTTCAAATGGATAAGCACTAAAGGTGTAGAGAGGCCCGAATCTCTGTACTTCGTCAGTGACATGAAGTAGATTATGTACATTACTTGTTAAATAATCTGGACCATAAAAATCCTTGTAATGCTCTACAAAGTACAGTAGGAGATCTTTTGCTAGTGGCAACAAGTTTTTGTAGTTTCCACTCGAGCATATTGTTATAGCACAATACAAACATTGAAAATGTACAAGAGCATCTGGGTTTAGAACATCGGGTAGAATGATAACACTCAAATAAAAGAAGAAAGTCCTATACTCTGATGCTTTCCAGTGTGCTAGACAGTCTACTCCTCTGACAGATCTATGTATTTCAGAAGGCAATTTACATTTTCTCAAGAACATCTGCACTGTATCAATGTCTTTCGAACACCATTTAGTAATGTATTTACCGAAATTACCATCTCGCCATCCAATAAATAGTCTCTTCATGACTCCCAAATCGATTAGATGCAAACAGTCTGCTACTGGAAAGTCATTTACCATATCTACTGGTAGCTGAAGCAGTGGTGAATCAGCCTTATGTTGTTGTCCATAGAGTTTCTTACGGAAGCCATCATCTGTGCGTAAGGAGCATCTTGTTTCAGGAAATACTACTGTGTGCGATGTATGGGAGTAGTCTCCCACAGTAATACATTTCAGACATCCATGTTTGCTGTTAAAGTTGGCGACTCCTGAAAATTTATTTCCTTATTAGCCTTATTAGCAATAATTGAAAAATCTGATGCGAAGAGAACATTAACGCTAGCCTACGGTGTGCGTGGTTATTTATTTAATTTCCTTGCAATCGAAGTGAAAAGCAGAGTGTAAATCTCGGCCATTTTACCCTCTACGTGACTATTCAACGACGTGGCTATATGAATGTCTCGGGTAAAATGGCTCGTTTTATGCTCTTGTTGTACAGTCTACTATTATAACATTTATAAAAGATTAAAGTAGTGGAATTTATAAGGAGTAGGGTACAATTTTTCACCAATTATTTGCATGTTAACAATAAAATTATAGTAATAACCAAGTGCGTGTCGGGCCACGCGCAAGGTAGGGTTCCGTAGTCGTCTACCCTTTACATTATGTGGACTAAAAAGTTCGAATACTTATATTTACTATGTTTTTGAAAGAATTAACAACATTATCTAAGGTATCAATGGAAATTGTACGAACGTTTGCTTTTGCAAAGTACATTTCTGAAGTTCGACTATTACTCGTTAACTAGTAATGTCTACTTAGCTGTGATAGTTTTCCTTCTAAATTCATCGTATATACTACTACCATGATTTTTTTCACATGCCTAGTAGCCACCGTTTAGCTGGCAGGGGGGGGGGGACACTTGACCATAGCAAAAATTATCACTTCAAAGCTTAATATCACGCTAACCAATTCTTTAATCAAAAAATGCTTATAGAAACCTAATAATATTTTTAAAAGAGCTATCCAACGATACCCCACACGATGGGGTTTGGCAGGAAAAAAATTTGCACCACCACTTTACATGTAGGGGAGGTACCCTAAAAAAAATTTTTTTTAAAGATTTTATTCTACCGTTTTGTCGGCGTCATTGATATGTATACTCATGCCAAATTACAGCTTTCTAGCACTAACGGTTACTGAGAAAAACGGGGGTCGGACGGACGGACGGACGGACGGACGGACGGACGGACGGACGGACGGACATGGCGAAACTATAAGGGTTCCTTGTTTACTACGGAACCCTAAAAAGTATACAATCAAGTAATGTAATATATGTTAGTATTGTATATACATATAATAGGAATAACGTTTAATATATGTAGTAATGTATAATAATTCAACTTATCTACCTTTTATAAATGCCCTTGCAGGGGAGTCGCAGACAAAACATCTAATTTTTATAGTTATTATTTTACTGCTGTGTTTATGATGAAGTCCATCGTTCAATATTTTTTTCATTTCCGTTACGAAATCTTCCAAATATTTATCAAGATGTTTAGGTTTTCCACTACCATAATATATACCGATAACAAATGGATGTAGATCTGGATATTCATGAACAGAACATAAAATCGGCCAAAACTCGTACTTAGAACTCCTGAATATTGGTAGGCCGTCAAAATTTATATTCAAACTGACAATATTCGGGACATTCATCATATTATCAAAAAGAAAATTAAGCTGATGAACGAGTCCGTTATGCCAATATTGACCATTATCGTCAATTGATTTAATGTCAACGTTAGTCGCTGTGTAGACGATTGTTCTGGGATCTTTAGGTAACAATCCTGGAAATCGATCATTTATAATTTCCGATAAATCCTTTAAGGCTATTTGAGATATATTCTTGTCTATTGCCCATTTTTTAATCTTATTTCTAAATATAAAATCACGTTCTGCTTCATCCTCTCCTGATGAACTATCAGTATCAGATATTTCACTGTTTTGGTCAGTGTATATATTTTGCAATCCAATTTGTACGGGACCCTCTTTGTTTGTTACTAATCCGACATTCGTAGTTTCAGCAGTAATGGTTGAATTATTGTCATTTCTTAATTTTGGTTGTACAGAACCCGTCTGGCATGATGGCGGTGCTGACATTTGGTAGCTATTAGAACTAGGCTGACCTTGCTCGCATAGACTTTCTGATGTTGTTTCACATTGAGAATATGCTTTCCTCAGTTTTCTTTTTATTGCTCCGGTTCGCTTTTGTTCTTTCCATGATTTGGCTTCCATATTTCCTATAACTATTTCATAAATTAACTATTACGCCACGAACACAATATTAGCTGATGCACTCTGTACGTTACTTATAAGCGACATTAGCAGTTTTACTTTTAAGCTGGATTATCCTCTTTGTAAACACTATAAGAATTAAAATAATCCACTGTAATGCAAAATTAACACTGGTGGCTGAACTATACGGTAAAAACCTACACTAATCGCATAAGCTTTAAAATAGAGTTCATTAAAGTTTTATTCAGCCCACAGCATTTTATTACACTCTTGTAAAGGAGACTGCTTTAAAAGGGATTCCTAGATAACTATTCATCAGCCATTATCAAGCCTAATATGATAAAGTTACAACGGAGTAGGTTTACACCAATATCCAGCAGTAGCAATATTTTACGCCGTTGTATAGCGTTGAGCAGTACAAAGGAATAAATCAAGAGCTGTTAACAGTCGTTATGTGACTACAGGCTTCTAAAACTACTTCAAGCATTATTTTATACTAAACACTGTATTTCTGTGTTTTGTAATGCCATTAAGAAGCTAAAAGTAAAAATTTCGACAATATACAGCCGTAAACCAGCTGTTCTGTACAATCTTCTCAGTTTTTGCTCCAGTACGGCTTAAAGTATGTATTTATCCTCTTAATCATCTTTTATAAAGTCTTTAGCTGTGAATGAACTGGTTTAAAGTTTTTTTTTTCGCCTAAATGTTTATTGGGCAAAGAACCCCGCACAAAATCATCGGTTAAAGCCGTTCGGTCGATTTGGCTGAAATTTTGTGGAAATATAGCCTCTAACACTCTGATTAATTGTGTGAAGTTGCATAATTAATTAATGACTAGTTTTTAAAATACAGCTATTTTAAATCTAGTTATTTACTTACATAGTATTGACTTATGTCACTACCCAGTAAATCATCTCTTATCTATAAAGTAGTGAGACCAATTCAAATAACGAACGGCATAAAGAACTCGTGTGAAATTATGTCAGAATTAATAAATCAGTGTCAAGCTGTCATTCACTATAGACTATTTATTATTCCCAATAATAGTAAAAGATGTTTTTGCACTTCGCCCTGTAAAATGGCTTTTCGAAATAGGATTCGTTGCTATATATGCGATGCTGCCTTAGTGCCGCGAGCAATGGTGCGATTGCTAAGAGAAGACGGCGATATTTTACTTGAATTAGCAATGGAAAGGCGAGATGAAGCTGGTGGATTACCTGTAGACATTAATGCTGACACTCGTATTTGCAATAATTGTAACATTTTAATTACTCGGGATATTCAGACACTGAATGATGATCCCCAGTGTTTGCGGTTAAATATTTTACGGCAAACGACTTCGCATACTTGTTTTATATGCAACGGTGTTAACAACATTCACAGATTGACGCCCGAGTGTCGGGTTCATATTTTTGCAAAAAGAAACATCTATGTACCGGTTAGGTACGTGTGCTGCAGTGCACACTTAGATGAAAGAAGTTTTTTGACCGAAGACATATTGGTGAATCTGAGGTATATAAGCAGACCATTTCCAATAAGCGGAAATGAGTTACAAATATTTTTGAATGCGTTACGTAACGAAATAAATATCAGTGCCCAGCGTCGATATCAAGATGAGAAGGAATTGACAGATGAACAGTTTAAAGCACTTTCTCCTATTAATAAAGAAGATTTTATTGATTTGTATAATTAATGTGACCGTTTGCCTGTAAATGATGGATATCGTTATGTGAGCAAAAAAGATCTTTTATGTTTTCTTTTGTGGTGTGTATTAGGATAAGCTATAAATATCAGTGCATAGCCCTAAATAAACCAGTGTATACTCGACCATCGACTTGTTTTATTGTCTCGCCTGCGCCTCTCCTCTACATGGCGACCTTGCCTTGTTTGGAAAGTCACGCGCGCGCGTCAGTCATCGGTAGTCGAAAGATGTTATACTAGTGTTTCGGCTCGTGGAAAATGTGTAATTCGCACAGCGTACCCAGGCCTCCTGCGCCATCAGCCGACAGCTATAATACGCAGATAGGCTACAGAAACACAATCGAGCAGCATCAAGCCTCCACACATTTGGAGTATGTGACCCAGACGAATCTGTACGTGCTCCTGCTGTTGGTACTGTGTGTCATCGTGTTGGGGTTTACATGCCTTCGCTATGCCAACAAATGTTTTAACAAAAGGATAGAACGGCGGGCACAGGCTAACATGATCGAGATGAGGCGTATCCAGGGGACACCATTCGGCGGAGCCGGCCGCAAGAGCGACGGTTTGAGTGTATAGTGCCGTGAGTGCGTGCGTATCCGAAAGTGCGTATTGTGATTTAACATGAACATTCTTCTATTATTTATCTCAAGTGCTGTCGCAGCTGAGTGTCACAGACCAGTTGGTTATTAATGCAGGGACCAAATATAGACTGTAAGATGATTAATTAGTGCATGAATGAATAGTGCCGCATAGGGTATCGAGTGTCGAGCGTTACAGGTATGTAATAATGAATAGCTTTTATGAATGTAATTTGCACATGTAAGTGATTTTAACTACTTGTACAAATTTAGAATAGGTATAACATCATAGTAATCGTACTCATAAGGATATGGCAGAGAGTTTGACGCTGATATATCATGAACTAAAAGAGTTGCGTACTTATTTAATTAAAATAGGCCCTAGTAGGAGACAGGGAAGTATTATTGTGAAAAAGTCAGAAGAGCTTAATGATAATTTTAAACGGTATAACCAATTGCTGTCATTGATAAGGAATCAAGTTACGTTGAAAGAGATACCTACGAGTGAAATAGCAGTTATTGATAGGGTGTGTGAGAAGTATAGCATTCTATATAGAGAGGTGTTTGAACTGTGTTCCGGAAAACCCAAGATGGAGGAATTCGATATAAGAACGGCATTAACCTTGCTACCGGCGATGACTGATTCTGAGCAGAACACAAAGCAATTAATCGATGGAATCGAATATTACAGTTCTGTATTATCTAAACCTGAGTGCAAGAAAAATCTAATTCAGTTTGTCCTTAAAAGTAGGTTGTCGCAGGGTGCAAAGTTAAGGTTGTTGTCTAGTTATGATACGGTCACTGAACTTCTAGATGACATGCGAGCCGAGCTTCTCCCTAAACAGGCGGCAACGGCAATTCAAAATCGACTGCAGACATTACGACAAAATGATATGTCTATAAAAGCATATGGCGACGAACTATCAAACTTGTTTGTTAATTTAACTATTTCTCAAGCCAACGGCAAGACCGAAAATTACAAAGTCCTCAAGCCTATCAACGAAAAAATGGCAATAAAACGTTTTGCCGATGGGCTGAGGAATAGAAGGCTGAGCACAATAATCACTGCTAGGAACTTCGACTCTCTTAAAGATGCGATTCAGGCAGCAGAAGATGAGGACGTGAGTACTACCTCCAATCAGGAAATTTTAGGTATGACCGCTAACCCCACCCCTCGCGGACGAACGTCATATTTCAGGAATATGCGGGGTTATTACAACCCGGCAAGGCAGTCCCGTGGCCCGCAGTACGGGTACACACATCGTGGGCGTGGAAATCACTACCGCAGCCGGGGATACCGAGGTGCTCGAAGGGCCTCGCATCAACCATCTACCGCCGCATCGCCAAGACCTTCAGGTACGTACAGACACCGTAGTTTTGGAAATCAGTGGAAACGAAACGAGACGGTTCGCACAATGTCTGAGAATGTGCCAGGGAATAATTCAGCCGGACCGTCTAGCGAGTTTTTTCGTGACTAACGGAAAGATATTGGCGTGTAACAGTTCTCTTATAGTAAAACTTTCTTTAGGTAACGATGTGTCAACGTGGTTAATAGACACAGGGGCAAGTATTTCAGCGGTGAAATACTAGTTCGTAGTTAACCGAAACATACCGATCCATAAGCGACCAACCGTCATAAATGGCATTGGGGGCAGTGTACAGGCTATCGGATACGCGTATTTACAATTAAATGTAAACGGAGAAATATTTCATCATCCATTCTATGTTTTCCATTCGTTGCCATGTACGTCAAATGGAATATGGGGCAATGACTTCTTGAACAGTCATCATGCCATTATAGATTATAGTAGTCATACACTCTCCGTGTGTAACAAAAATGGAATTGGAATCACCTTACCTCTATTGAGGACGGATATGGAAGCATCATTCCTTATACCGCACAGGTCAGAGACCGTGCATTACGTAACAACTAACTTAACAGAGGATTGCCTAGTATGTACGGACGAAATTAGAGAAGGAATATTTATTGCTAGTATGATAGTGAAACCACGTGATGGCAAGATACCTATAAGAGTTTTAAACACTACGGATACAGATGTAACTTTAGGGGAAATAAAACCCACAATTCAGAAAGTAAATGATTACTTGCAATTTTCTTTTGAGAAAGATACGAAGAATGCTAGTCGTGTAAAAAGGTTATTCCAAGACTTGCGAATGGAACATTTGAATAAGGAAGAAAAAGTTAGTATTGAAAACATTTGCGCAAAATACGCGGACATATTTCAATTGACAGGTGACAAGTTAACCACAACTAACTTAGGGTCTCAGAAACTTAATTTAAAACCGAATGCAGACTCAGTGTACGTCAAGCCGTATAGGTTGCCACATGCCCAGAAGTCGGAAATAAATAGCCAAATTAATAAAATGCTGGAAGACGGGATAATAGAACCAGCGCGGAGTGAATGGTCCAGTCCGATTCTATTAGTTCCAAAGAAGCCAGATAGCAGTGGTCAGAAAAAGTGGCGGCTAGTGATAGATTATAGGAAACTAAATGACCGCATTCAGGACGACAAGTTCCCACTCCCGAATATCACCGAAATTTTGGATTCATTATCTGGAGCAGTATACTATACGCATCTAGATCTTTTTTCTGGATATTACCAAGTTGAATTAGAGGAAAATAGTAGAAAATACACAGCTTTTTGTACTAGTCAGAATCAATATCAAATGAAGAGGCTCCCAATGGGGTTAAAGACCAGTCCGAATTCGTTCTCAAGAATGATTACGTTAGCCATGTCGGGCCTAACGTATGACAAATGTTTCGTATACTTAGATGATTTAATCGTTTTTGGCAGAAATTTAAATGATCACAACAAGAACTTGATTGCTATCTTTGAACGGTTACGAAAGGTAAATCTTAAATTAAACCCGCACAAGTGCGAATTTTTAAAGAAAGAAATATTATACTTGGGACATGTCGTTACTGGTGACGGTATTTTGCCAGACCCTGAAAAGATAAAGGTCATGAAACATTATCCAATACCTAAAAATACAGACGAAGCTAAACGCTTTGTCGCTTTCGCAAACTATTATCGTAAGTTTATTCCTAATTTTGCCAATAAGGCCTATGAATTAAATAAATTATGTCGCAAAAATCAAGATTTCATATGGACGCAGGCTTGTCAAGAAGCTTTTGAAGCACTAAAAGAATCACTTATCTCACCGCCCGTTCTTCAATACCCAGATTTTCAGAAAGCAACCAATTCCAGTTACAAACAGATGCATCAGGTTACTCGTTAGGGGCAATATTATCGAACGGTAATGGCAAACCTATAGCATATACAAGTAGAAGCCTCAATAAAGCAGAAAAAAACTACCCAACTGTACAGAAGGAATTACTTGCTGTAGTGTGGGCAGTAAAATACTACCGCCCATACCTATATGGCAGAACTTTTACGATCTTTACTGACCATAAACCTCTTATTTATTTATTTAATATGAGGGATCCATCTAGTCGACTTTTGAAATTTAGGTTGGAGTTAGAAGAATACGATTTTATAGTTGAGTATGTAAAGGGATCCGATAATGCAGCGGCAGACACGTTATCAAGAATAACGTCACAGGAGTTGAAAGAGATGAACGCCAAGGTGATGAATGTTATGACTAGAGCGCAAGCAAAAAAACATACCCATAATCCTGTAGATACCACGTTCGATATGGTTTCCAATTGCAACAGCCGGCCTGATCAACCAAAAGTTGTGGAAATCCATAAAAAACCGAGGGAATCTCTAGAATTATGTTTTGCACATGAGGAGAAGTTAATTAACTTAAGGAAAAATAGACAAATATTGAAAGAAAATGACACCCTAGCATACCTATGTGCCGCCACATAGGTCAATTTACATAAACCCTAGTTCTCAATCGCATAGGACGCGAGCCGACTTTGTGAGGGAGCTTCAGGAGTTCTGTAAGGATATAAATGTTGAGGAGTTGTATATAATAAAACATAAAGAAAACAACATATTCCTAGGAAAATTAGTGCGGCAAATAAAAATAACAGAGTATTGGACCGGTCCCCGATTATGTGTATTGCAAGATATAGAAAGAATATCAGATAAAGACGACAGAAAAGTTATTTTAAATGACTTTCGTCTTTTACCTACGAGTGGCCACGCAGGTATCAGACGAATGTTCAACAATATTAAGAAGTATTATTTTTGGGCAGGAATGGAAAATGACATAAGAAATTTCGTGAAACGGTGTAATAAATGCCAAAGGCAGAAACATTCTATTTCAGTTAAAGAACCAATGGTGATAACACCAACTGCCAATTCAGCTTTCGAAAAGGTATTTTTAGACATTGTGGGACCCTTATCAAAGGATACACAAGGATACTCCTACATCCTAACACTGCAGTGCGATTTAACAAAATACGTCGAGGCGTATCCACTTATTTCCAAAGGTACGGAAGAAGTAGCCAGAACTTTCGTAAACAATTTCCTTCTACGGTACGGTATACCGAAGTATTTCGTATCAGACAGAGGCACGGAGTTTATAAATAAAATAAATAAATAAATATTTGTGGACAATCTTTACACAAATCAACCTAGTCCCAAACTAAGCAAAGCTTGTACTATGGGTACTAAGCGACGATATACATACTTATATAGATAAATAAATACTTAAATACATAGAAGACATCCAAGACCCAAGAACAAATATTCGTGCTCATCACACAAATAAATGCCCCGGCCGGGATTCGAACCCGGGACCTCCAGCTTCGTAGGCAGGGTCACTACCAACTAAGCTAAAACAAACAATGGAAAAGGTATGTACATTATTAAAAATTAATAAATTACATTCAACCGCCTATCACCATCAAAGCATAGGCGCATTGGAAAATACTCACAAACATTTAGGAGCGTATTTAAGAATACAGACCGACAATCACCCAGAAACATGGAGCGATTGGTTACCATTCTGGTCTTTTTCACATAACACTTCTGTACACTCCGAAACGGACTTTACACCCTTCGAACTCGTATTCGGGAAAAAGTGTAACCTACCAAGTAATTTAAATGTATGTAAAGTCGATCCGTTGTATAATAGTGACGACTACGTATTAGAACTTAAGTACAGGCTACAAGTAGCACAAAAAGAGGCTAGAGAAAATTTAATTAAGAAAAAACATATTAGAAAAGTAAATTAAGATAAGCATATTAACCCAAAAATGTATGTGGGATTGGTACTTTTTGATGGCTGTGTAAGGTGCTGGCTGCTTGATGATGAATAAGGAACGTTCGAATGGAGTTTGAATAGTTTTGGAATGGCGAATGAGTTGACGTATGACTTAGTATGAAACACGGTGTGAATGAGTAAAGACGCAATTAAGCTGTAAATAAATAGAAGATTTCTAAAGAAGACGTTATTTATTTCAACGTAGACCCCCGGGTCTACAGTTTTGGGGGCTCGTCCGGGATGAACAAAAATTGAATACCCTAGACAACAACATTCCCGGCGACGACGAAGATTGAGAAGACGGAATGGAAGACGAAAAATAATGACGACGAAGTTTATGAAGGTGGAAGACGAGAATTAACGACGACGAAGATTGAAGACGATATTGCGACGCAATAAAGACGAAAACGATGGCGAGAACACAAGATGTTATGACATTGCGTATTTTCACCGCGCAAGATTGCTACGACGTGCAGAGATTTGTGGATGACGTTGAGAAGAAAGCGAGTTTATACGGCTGGACGCCACGTCAAGAGTTCCTAATAGCCAAAATGAAAATAAAAGGTATGGCAGCGGTGTGGTTACGAGGCTCAGACCCTTTTGACGACTGGAAAATGTTAAAGGAAGCTTTGCTAAAGGAGTTCTGGGAAGATGACGAGTATTTGCCTGAAATTCATAAAACATGCGATGACATTTCAAATCGCGATGCGCCACCGGCCGCGCAAACGTCAACGAGTATCGAGGTGACAAAGGAGGCAGAATTGCAGAAAGAAGAATCGACAATCAACTTTGACAGCGACACATGTCACAAAGAAAATTATGTGTTCATTGAGAATTTTACTAGCGAATTGGAGAATGAAATTAGTAACAACGGGAGCCCTGAACGCATTCACGACGAACAACTAAGAAATGTTTTGGTCATGGAGAAAAATTCTAACCCTACGCAAGAACAAGAAGGAAGAACTATGTGCAGCGATATTTCCACCAACACGGAGAAGGGAGGATTGCAGAACGGAGGACACGAGACGAATGATGACAGAATGATGTCAGGCAGAACTGGCCGACGCGGTATCTACATCTACGTTGCAAGGAGCAGGATGCGGAACGTCTGGAAATCCGGCGAGAGTATGCGCTACGACAGTTTCCCAAGAAGAGGCAGAACGCGAGATGGTTTTGCACGAGCGTGCGAAACTGGAAGTGTTTACTATTTAGCATTTATTTGTGTTCGGAAGTTTAGATTTTATTTGTATGGTGTATTGATGAGTAGCTAGTGTTTTTTAAGATGTATTTTTTATATTACGATGTATATAGGGTGTGTTGTGTTCTGACGGTGTAAGCGAGATGTGATGGTGATGGGTAAGTGCGGTATTTGATGATGCATGACTGAGGGACCAGATCATGATTGCAGGAGGGCCGAAGTGTGGGATTGGTACTTTTTGATGGCTGTGTAAGGTGCTGGCTGCTTGATGATGAATAAGGAACGTTCGAATGGAGTTTGAATAGTTTTGGAATGGCGAATGAGTTGACGTATGACTTAGTATGAAACACGGTGTGAATGAGTAAAGACGCAATTAAGCTGTAAATAAATAGAAGATTTCTAAAGAAGACGTTATTTATTTCAACGTAGACCCCCGGGTCTACATGTATAAGCCTAATGATCTAATATTAATTAAGAACGAGGATAGGAAAAAACTCGATAGTGTTTACAAAGGTCCATTTAGAGTGATAAGGGATTTAGAACTAAACGTCGAGATACTTAACAATGGAAAAGTAGAATTAGTACACAAAAACAGGACAAAACTTTACTACCCTGTTATTGTCATATGACATTATATATATTATGTTATAATTGTATAATATAGTTTAAGAACTAAAATATTGTATGCTAATACTCTTGTATAACAAAAAAAAAAAGAAACTGCTAATTTCTTTTTTTTTTCTCTCACGATGGGAGATGTGGTGTGTATTAGGATAAGCTATAAATATCAGTGCATAGGCCTAAATAAACCAGTGTATACTCGACCATCGACTTGTTTTATTGTCTCGCCTGCGCCTCTCCTCTACACTTTGTAAGTTACGGCAAGGTGTTAGTGATGAATTCTTGTGGGTTCTATTTCATTATTCATCAAGACAAGCGGTAAGCCTAGCTGTTAGTACAGTGAGACAATCTTTAGGGACCCGCTTTATTCGCGAGAATATAGGCTTCCAAGCCATAACAAGACAAGATTACATAGAGATGCACGTAACAGATTTTGCCAATCAGTTATATAATACCACACCAGACGTCCCAAAAGCTTTAGTGTACAATGATTGTACATATTTAGACATAGAAAAAAGTTCTTGTTTCAAGACTTTGCGACAGTCTTTTTGCACTCACAAAAAGAAACATTTGGTTAAACCCTCAATGATGGTTGCTCCTGACGGGTATATTTTAGATATTCAAGGACCTTACTTCTCCAATGCTAACAATAATGATGCCAGAATTCTCGTGAATGAGTTAGATAATGATTTTCGTGGAATGCGAGATTGGCTACAGCCACAGGACATGTTCATTGTAGATCGTGGCTACAGAGATGCAATCCCCAGATTACAGCAAATAGGCGTCCAAACAATAATGCCACCTGTTCTGAGACCCGGTCAAAGTCAATTGACAACTGAGGACGCCAATTATGCACGGATTGTGACAAAAACGCGATGGATAGTGGAAGCACGTAATGGACATTTAAAAAATATATTTAAATTCTTTGGCCGTATCATTTCGACATCCCATATTCCGAGTTTGAACATACTTCTTTTAATAGCTGGTGCCATAATCAATAAATACTATGGACCTATTACAATGCCAGATGGTAATGTCCAGTTAGCCAATGAAATGCTTCAACGTGTCGAAGACATTAATGTCATACAGGCACGAGTTGAAGCTGAAAATCTTAATAGAAGAAGAGCTCGATGGATCCTACTAACTGCTGAACAAATACCATTGTTTCCACGGTTAGACCTGGAGTATTTGCACTCGGTCACAATAGGAACATATCAAGTGAAACTATCTCCCGGATATATTCAAGACAGTACATTGCGTCATATTAACGACTTAGCAGCGGAAGACGAAGACGCGCGAGTTTTCGAAATAGATGAAAACTTCAATGAGCCAGGATTTATTAAAATAAGGGCTACATCAAGATTCCGAAACGCAGCATTTTATTATGTGTGGATTGCATTTGACGAAGAACATAATAACAGGTGTGGTGGCGATCCAATCTTAGGCTTTTATTGCACGTGTAAAAGTGGAGCAAGAACCCTTGGTACATGCGGTCACGTTACAGCAATCTTATGGTTTTTAGGTTTTGCTCGATACGAAGAAAATGTGAGGTATCCATCATTAAGATCGCTGTATACCATACTTAATGCATTCAATTAACAAAGGTAGCTTTGTAAAGTACATGTCAGTTAGTTATATAATTATACGTAAGTAAAAAATACTGAACATAAAAATAGTTATAATTTAAAAACTAGTCATTAATTAAAGTTCCAACTTCACACAGTTGATCAGAGTATTAGAGGCTATATTTTCACAAAATTTCAGCCAAATCGACCGAACGGCTTTAACCGATGATTTTGTGCGGGGTTCTTAAACTCCTTTTTTGAGCAGTCGTGTAAATAATAAAAATAGGCAGGTTTATATGGATAACTTCTTTGAAAACTCAAAAACTGCCGAGTTAAAAACGTGTTGCCTAATAACCATTCATTTCACACAATTTTTTTTTTCATATTAACAGATGAGGGTAATTTCACTCTACTCGCGGCCCTGGTAAAGCGTAACATCTCCATGGTAATAGTCCAGTTTGAGAGTAGGAAACCCCAATTTTTCCAATTTCTTTTTTGGGTTCCGTACACAAAGGGTTAAACGGGAACCTGTTACTAAGACTCCGCTGTCCATACTGTATCTCAAAAGCCGTGATAGCTAGACAGTTGAAATTTTCACAGATGATGTATTTCTGTTGCCGCTATAACAACAAATACTAAAAGACAATATAATAAATATTTTAGTGGGCTCCCATACAACAAACGCGATTTATTTGCCGTTTTTAAAGATAATGGGACGGAACCCTTCGTGCGCGAGTCCGACTCGCACTTGGCCGGTTTTTTCCTATTCCTTCACTTAGGAACCCGTACCCGTGCCCCGTTTACTACCCGTATTTACGAATAACAGATGATGATATTTTATTAATTTACCCAAAAAAGTTGATTGATAAGTATTTAATTTTTTTATAATTTTTAACAGGGTCTGTACAGGTTTCAGGTCGGTAACCCCTGTAATATGTCAATCTATATATTATCTAACATTTAAATGTCAGTATTGAATAACAGATAAGGGTAGAATTTGCCTCTCGTATCTTAGACCATAACATGTTATTGGTACTAAAGCATGTTAGTTATTCATATTATTTATGACATAATGACTATGAGTTTAGAATGAATGTATCATAATAATCTATTATCCTACCTAGGACTGGTCCCTACCACTTATGACTTTTGGCCGGCGAGAAGCGAGGGGCGTTTTTTTACGTATAAATATTATGGCGACAGACAGTAAATAATGACATTGCATAATTATTTACGCGGAGTTTCCACCAAATCTAAATATATTGTCCGAGGTTAACAATACTATTAGGCCTTTTGAACGTTAGGACAAATGACCTTATAACAAAAGTTGATAGGGAAAAAATCATTTTCGATCAAAATGTGTGAGGTGAATCACAAATGAGGCTTCAAACGTCAGGATATATCATCAGTATGACAAACTATATGCGAGAATACAAAAATATTGTATGACAAAAACTTTCGATTTTCCGATAGCTACTTATGTATAATATAGGTACATTTTCTTGAAATGTAGTACATATTAAAGTTCTGCTTTCAAAAAATCAAATACATGTTTAATTACACATTGTTAACAACATTAACAAACCTTAATAAACAATGTAAACTTTGAGACTGACGAAACGATCAAGACTTTACGTCCGTGTTGAAACGCACACATACGCGCTGTAAGTGTGCTGTAGAGCAGTGCGCTCGTATGCCGAGCGCTAACGCCATCTATCGAGTAAGATTTCGTGAAAATGATGAACGCTCAAACTTATAAGGAACCTTAAATACGCGCGCAGCCGTAACTCGATCCTTTGGGAGATCGCACATAAATGGTTGCCTTGGAACAGCATTCAAGCGATAACAGGGTAAACACTTAAAAATTACAGTATTAATTAGTCTACGTGCGGATAAGATCCCGAATTCGTAATATATCATAAATTTATATCATAAATTCGTAATATGTCATTAGTGTAATTAAACAGAGGGTCTATGTACGAAGTTTCAAATATCTCGCTTCAAAAAAGATTTGCTCCCCATACTAATTATGAACCCCTTTTTACCCCTTTTGAGAAGAATATTCGAAAAACGCTGAAATATTCAATATATATATATATACGAAGTTTCAAATCTCTCACTTCAATGTTAATACATGAATTAAACATTGAAATCTTAGACAAACATTTTAATCCAATATAGTTGAATGACAATAGAAAAATCAATACATATATGTCAACACGTTCCTTTTGACAAGAAAAATAAAACCAGCCACTTCTTGGCGAAAGAGGCGCTAACATGCCGGCCCCCTTGAATCTCATGGCTTCAACAACTGTGCAGCGGACATATCTTCGTAACAGGTCGCCTGCTTGTACCGGAACCAGTGAAAATATCCACTACTCGGATGACACCATCTCGGCCAGGATGTAAAGCAGTAATTCTTCCCATTTTCCATTTGAGTGGAGGGAGGAAGTCCTCCTTGATTATGAATAGTCCGCCAGTGTCTATAGAGGGACTTTTTTATTCCATTTGGATCGCTGTTGCAGTTGAGACAGGTATTCAATACTCCAGCGGCGCCAAAAGTGCTGTCGTAACTGTTCTATTCGTTGGTATCTCTGTACAGCATTACCAGCTGGGCAAGTAGGCTCCGGCAGTGCGGTCAGTGGACGACTTATAAGAAAGTGAACCCGGAGTTAGGGGTGACAAATCTTTTTGCGACGATGATAATGGTGTGAATGAACGCGAATTTAGAATAGCTTCTATTTGACATAGTTAACTCTTCATACGTGAGATGAGTTAAACCGCGTTTTATGTGGTTCTTGGTAGACTTGATCCCTTATTTCCAAAGATCACCGAAATTGTGAGCATAGGGAGACGTAAAATGAAACTGGATGCCGTCATTCGAAAAGGTATCCGGTAATTTAGTTTTAATCTCGTTCCAACCATCAACAAAATTGGACCCATTGTCGCAATAAATGTGCGAAGGCATTCCACGACGAGCAATAAATCGTTTGAGCGTTAGAATACGTAGCACTCGTCATATCCGTAGCTAAGTAACTCTATGTGGAATTGTGGATTGCCTTGGTGGCGAAACAAACAGACACGCATATGTAAACTTTGATATATTTAGCCATGCCCCTTCTTGCTAGATACTAATCATGATTTGACCTGCGTAGTCAATTCCAGTCACTGTTCTTCAACTCTGTGTGTATGTGACATATTTGTGAATATATACCAAGCTCTAGCTAAATCTCTACCCCCGATTGGTCAATACCTTTGACGTTCACTATCTAATAATAATTGAGAACCTGCATGCATTAATTTGACATGCTGATCTTCAAATACCTTTGTAGTTATAATGTCACGTTTTGGTAACATTATAGGTTGCTTGACATCAAAACTTGCGTTACATTGAGATGATCTACCTCGTATACGAACGAGTTCCATAGAACATAAGAAAGGTTGCAACTTGGCAAAGGAACTATTTCGTGGAAACTCCATGTTTGATTTAATTGTCTCAATTTCACTAGCAAAGTGTTTAGCTTGGACACTCTTGAGTATAATAGTTAAAGACTTGTTTGATTCCTCACATGACAATGGTCCCTTGACGCATTGCCCTGGAGAACCAACCTTAGCATAGCCAATAAAGCGCAAGACATATGCCAATACTCGCTTCATTTTTGTCGACGTAGAGCATCGATTGAGTATAGTATCGATGACATCGTCTTGAGGCTGTGCGACAACATTTGAGACAACTCGTTGTTCGGGTAATTGAACAGGGTCGATGCACTGATGCGTAGGCCACATCCGTTCTTCTGACATTAGAAACGAGGGTCCGTGCCACCACAATTCGTGTTTTTGAATGGCATCAGCTTTTATACCTCGAGAAAGGACGTCGGCCGGGTTTGCTTCACTTGCAACATACCTCCATGTAAACGGAGCAGTAGCTTCTTGTACCTTTGATACCCGATTTTGCACAAATGTCTTCAAGTTATTTGGTTCAGTTCCTAGCGAGCCAAGAAAAATAGAAGAGTCGCACCAAAATACGAATTTGTCAATGGTAAGTATTAGCGATTGTTTGATCTTCTGACAAAGTCGAGCCGCTACCAACGCACCGCATAATTCGAGTCGCGGCAACGTTGTGGACTTGAGTGGTGATACCTTGGCTTTTGCAGATAGTAAATGAGAGTGGACTGTGTCATTTGAATCTATGGATCTAGCGTATGCACAAACGCCATACGCCAACTCGGATGCATTGCAAAAGATATTAATTTCGACTTGCTGTTGTTGCTTCACTAGTCCAAGATGTCTAGGAATATCTAGGGGATTGAGGTAGTTTATTGTCTCAACGATTTCGTTCCAGTCACTTGCCATTTGATTTGGTACTGCGGTGTCCCAGTCCAACTTCTGAAGCCATAATCGTTGCAGTAGAACCTTGGTTTGTATGACCGTAGGTGACACTAAACCCAATAGATCGAATATCTGTGAGATCGTTGTCAGAATCGTTCGTTTTGTAACATGTTTTTCGTTTGTAGAAACATGTAATTTATAACTGTAAGTGTCAGCTTCACTGTTCCACAATAAACCCAACGTCTTGGATACAGGAGATTCGTTGAAGGTGTATTTACAAGTTGCTGCCAGATCGGATAGATTTGCAAGAACTGTCTCATTATATTGATTTAAACTTACACGATTTTCACACATTATTATTGGGGAACGGGACTTAATCGCGTACAATTATAACTAATTTACCTAAAGCATATGAAAGCTATGAAAGGTGGCAAGCAGGAAGTGGAGCAATTACTCCAGTATCTCAATTCCATTCACGGAAAAATCAAGTTCACATATGAATTGGAATCTGAACGAAGTTTGCCTTTTCTGGACGTAAAAGTGATCGGTCGAAGGGACGGGTCTTTGACGCACACTGTCTATAGGAAGCCGACACACACTGACAGGTATCTCAACGCTCTGTCTCACCATCACCCCCGCCACCTACAGTCTGTAGTTAACTCTTTGCGGAATAGAGCACAGGACCTATGTGACCCGGAGTTTTTAGAGAGCGAAAAGGCACATATAGAGAAAGTCCTTAGGTGGAATGGGTACAAGGTAGACAGTAGGCGACCCAGACGGAAGCCGAGAGGAAAATATCCTGATGTCCCGAGGCAACCAGCATACATGCCTTATGTTAAAGGGGTTACGGATAAGATCGGTACAGTACTAGAAAAGTACTCTATTAAAACCGTGTACGTGCCGCTATCCAAGATCGGGGGGCATCTAAGATCGCCAAAGGATATTATCCCTTACCAATCTGGCGTTTACAAGATCGATTGCAGCTGTGGGAGTTCTTATATTGGTGAGACCAAGCGAACCATAGCAGAAAGGGTCAAGGAACACATCACAGCTGTCGAAAATCGTCAGGTGAATAAGTCGGCCATAGCCGAGCATTTACTGGAGTCAGGACCAAACCACTGGATTGAGCTCCATAAACCGAAAGTCCTTTCTACAGAACGCCATTTCTACAGTAGAAAAGTACGTGAAGCCGTTGAAATTAAAAAACATCGAAATTTCAACCGGGACGACGGTTTCAAAATCTCATCTTCGTGGAATCCAGTTATTAGTAAGTGCAAGCGTGGAAATACATCGTCCATTACATCAACGGACATTGTTAGTGTTGTGTGTCGTGCGAGTGACAACCCTAGTGAGAATGTAATTAATGAAGACCAAGTGCGGGTAGTTCGGAAAACCCGTGCGGCTAGAAGATGTTGATACCCGCTCACGCCAGTCAGTTCGCGACCACGGATGTTGTGATACATTCGAAACGTCGGACAAAAACCTTAAAAAAGGTAAATTAGTTATAATTGTACGCGATTAAGTCCCGACAGTCCCGTTCCCCAATTATAACTGTCTCATTGTTTGATCTTCTTTCCAGTGACAGGAACCTCCTTTCAGCCATTGAGAAAGAATCTCCAAGTGAATCTACATCTTGTTTCAATGGCACTTGTACGAGAAATCTTCCGTCTGAAAGGCGCTCTGTGGTTAGGGAATGCAAACCGGTTAACCGGAACTTTTTTAGCTCGGTAAAAAACCGGTTTTTTACACCACTAACCGGTTTTTAACCGAAATTGTATTTAGTATAAAAAACGACTTCATGGGGAGATTAGAGCGTTCTTTCACCTCCAAATCACGTTATTTAAGGATGGTAGGATGTACGTTTAAAGAAGTTAGTTTCTTTTTCTTACGACTGTGGATAGAGCACATGAATATCATAATGTTAAAATGTTGTTAGTTTCCCATATCCCCACTTGATTTGAGTCTGCCGCGTCAAAAGCGCAGAAATGGCCGGGTAAGCCCTTTTGTTTTACTTGGATAGTTTTGCTACCTGCTACTACCCTGTAGTAACGTATCTAATCAGTCAGTGCTCAGAGATTTTTTCTTATATATTTTTTTTCTATTCATTTCAATGTATATACTTAATGTTTGTTATAATATGTCATTGTAAAAAGTAGGTAGGTACACTAGGTCTAGGTACCACCTTAACTTTGCTGGTGCTATACTGGTAATATTACTTTTCATCGCCGCTTATTAAGATATCTATATATATCCGTATATTATATTAGAATGTTTCATAATTTTATTTGTCACTTGTCGATTTGTTTTGAAGTTTATAAATATGATGATAAAAACCAAATTCGTTTTATTTATTAGCTTACTTATACCTATTCACATCACTAGAAACATGACCGGATTACCAATAGAACCCAGAAATAATAAATTTATAGTCTAATACTTCGATTTCAGGTAGTTTGTAAAAAACCGGTAAAAAACCGGTTAACCGGTTTTTGTCCAGTCAAAACGGTTAATAACCGGTTTTTTTATTTTCACCGGTTTTTGCATTCCCTATCTGTGGTATCCATCCTTTCGCAGATGTGCTCTTCCTTGGACCAGGGTTTAACTTCCGCTACTTCTTCGAGTATTGTTGAGGCAAAGTGACATCGTATCCTTGAAGCTGCAGGAACGCTCCCGGAAACCACCCATCCCAACTTCGTCTCTTGCAGGATTGGTTGATCCTTGCCTAGGTGAATCCGCTTTGTTTGGATTAAATCCGCTCCAAGTAGAAGTTCGATGTCTCCTGGCGTTGCGAACTCAGGATCAGCTAGATAGATGCTGTACGGAATCTGAATATCCTGAATGTTCATCTTGGACGCAGGAAGAGGCTCTGTTATGTAAGGAATGACATAACATTCAATTGTCGCTTCAAATGCCCCACTGGTAGCTTCTAGATGAAGATCACACTTGTTGACAATTGACGATGGACGATTGTTCAATCCGATGACAGCTGTGTTGACAGCTAACATAACCTTAATAACCTTGGAGTCAGCAATGGTCTCCTGCTTGTGCGGCGTTTCGTCGTCCTTGGAATGCAGCAGCGAGTTGTGTCTCTTGCCGCATACTCGACAGCTTGAATGCCTGCAGTTATAGACAGTGTGGCCAACTCGAAGACAGTTGTGACAAGCCTTCACCTTGGTGACTATTTCTCTTCGCTTAGGAATCGATTCTTTGAGAAAGTCGACGCAATGATATATTGTGTGGTCTCCGTTGCATACCACACACTTCCACTTCGTCGGCGAGTTACTGACAGTTGCTAATCCCCGGTTCACATGAGGTTTTGATGAAGTAGATGGCTTTAGCTTGTTGTTCCCTTCCAAACTCTCGAGAAGATCTGCTCGGTTCTTTAAGAAGGTGTTGAGCGCAGCATAGTCTACCTTTTCGATAGAGCTTCGATAGGTTTCCCAATCCTTTAAGGTGCATTGATCCTTGGTGGTTACTATGTGAACGAGGAGTGTGTCCCATCCTTCAGTCGCCTCTCCCATTGCTTTAAGAGAGCGAAGGTTCTTGTTAAACATGTCCAGAAACTCGCGTAAATCCTTTGATGTCTCACGCGGTTGCTTGGCGTCGAACAGTGATTTGACGTAATTATTAATTAATAGCCTATTGTTGTCAAAACGATCGATAAGCATATCCCATGCAATAGGGTAGTTGCTCGTTGTGAGCTCAAGTGAGCTTATTAAATTTAACGCACTACTTTCCAAACTGGCTCGTAAATAGTGAAATTTACTTATAGCATCTAGCGAATCATTGTTGTGCACCAAAGAGCAGAATGTATCTCTAAAGTGTAGCCAGTTTTGAAAGTTTCCGTCAAATTTTGGAAGTGTTATCGTTGGAAGACGAATTTGATACGGCCTATCATTAGAAGAACGGCTATGATGAACGTCAGAGCCCCCATTGTCTCCCTGATTGCATTTCATCACAGACTGGAACTGAATACCCTGGCTACCATCGAGGGAGCCTGGCCGTGCACGCCTAGTGTGCTTTAATAAGTCTTTAGCTTGTACCATTGCGTTTAGATATGTAGATTCAAAAACTTCTCGTTCGATATATTGCTCGTCGGGATCATCGCATAAACATTCAATTTCCAATTGGACCTCGTCAAATTCTAGCGATAATGTTTCCATTTTATCAACCCTAAGCTCCAATTCCTGGCGTTCCGCATCAGGTAGCGGAGTTCCCGAAGGATATTTAAAAACATTTTTATGAAACGTGGTAAGTCGCGCCTTAATAGAACCACGTTTTCGTATTAATTTAGTAAATTCATCTTTGTTTACCATTTTTAAGTTTGAATTTGACATTATTTTATCAAAAATCAATAAATAATAATCGAGTTTGAAGTTTAAAACAAAAGTGACATTCGAAAAATCAAATTCAAAATATTATTTAAAATTAAATTTACGTAATTTCGAAATCGAACAAATATGAGAATTTTGTAATTGAAATTGAAGTCGTGTAATTCAGAACGAACGAATGATATGGAATAGACTCACTTTCTTTCAGCCGTACACCAACCCCACCGCAGAACTTCCTCGACCAACTGGCAGCTCATGTACCAGCAAACAATCGATGGTCCAGGAATTCTCGGTCACATTTCCATTGATTTGGGCGTATACTTGTATAGGCCGAAGATGGGTACTCTGTCGAATGATAAATTGACGATTAGAAATTGCTTTTGCCGTTGCGTCTTGTCTTGTTTCCTTTACGTAGCTCCTGCACCAGGCGGCGAGTAGGCACTGCTTGCACGTCGTATCCGTTGTTGCCGACGCGGCAATGATCGTTGCCGTGATGCCCGTAGACTTTGTATGAAGATACGTGTAAGGAATTTTTTACGTAGATTATATTCGATTCGCTTTTGAAATATTACTTAACTTTGTTTAGTTATCCATAGGCCGCTTGTATCCTGGTCGTGTGGACCAAACTATCATGTTAATACATGAATTAAACATTGAAATCTTAGACAAACATTTTAATCCAATATAGTTGAATGACAATAGAAAAATCAATACATATATGTCAACACGTTCCTTTTGACAAGAAAAATAAAACCAGCCACTTCTTGGCGAAAGAGGCGCTAACACCCCATACTAATTATGAACCCCTTTTTACCCCTTTTGAGAAGAATATTCGAAAAACGCTGAAATATTCAATATATATATACGAAGTTTCAAATCTCTCACTTCAATAAAGATTTGCTCCCCATACAAACTTTGAAGCCCTTTTTCACCCCTTTTGAGAAGAATATTCGAAAAACGCTAAAATATGTAATTAGTGTAATTATAAGGAGAGTCTACATACGAAGTTTCAAATCTGTCACTTCAAAAAAGATTTGGTCCCCATTCAAACTTTGAACCCCTCTTTCACCCCTTTTGAGAAGAAATTTCGAAAAACGCTGAAATACGTCATTAGTGTAATTAAACAGAGAGTCTATATACGAAATTTCAAATCTCTCACTTCAAAAAAGATTATTTCCCCATACAAAATTTAAACCCCTTTTTCACCCCTTTTGAGAACAAATTTCGAAAAACGCTGAAATAGGCCCTTAGTGGAATTAAACAGAAAATCTATATAATTTCCAAGATTTTTTTGTTCGTGGTAAACAAAAAGGGACAGAACGGATTTTTGGTGTTGTACTTTAAGAAATGTTTCTTAAGCTGGATTAAATCATCTTCATTATGCTCTGGAATCGGCGATTCTGGCGCACCTTAAAAACACGTAAATTATTAGTTTTCCCTGATGTGATTAAAAACATCATAGTATATAAAACGTAATAAACTAAACGGTAGCTCACTCTCGAGGCGATTACTCGATTACTCGCTCAAACTTAACAAATGTGGAGAAATGAATGATATTAATAATTTTAACCCAGAACGATAAATAGAGATAACTTATCTTTAACACAGAACTCTGTAGTGAGCCGCTGCTCGTTGTCTCTAAAAAGGAACCGCGGCTTGGCAAAGAGGAATATAAACCAGACCGTTCTTGCTAAGACTGTTTTCGTCAAAAGAAACAGAAAACCAGAATACCTATTACCAACAATACACACGGCGCAAAATCTATTTCGACATTAACAGATTTAGATTTATCTGGATACGAACAAAACAAAGAAAATAATGTGGCGCCAAAGCAGCTAAGTTATTTCAACAATTTCGATCTAGACTCTATAAGCACTGTCAATTTGTCAGTAAATAATTTTCCGACAGCCAAAGATCGAAATAAAGTAAACAATGTGAATCCTATTCATGTAACTGACCGATGTGGGCGTGACTCATCAACCTGCTCCCGATCGCTGCACCAAACAATCATAGCGCACTTGGACCGTAATTACTGCTACGTACGCTTATCAAGAAATTCCTAGCAGTGCACGTATAATTTACCAGTTAATTGTGTTCTTCAGTGTAGTTTAATCTAACAGTTTTCCAAGGCACAATATTGTAAGTTTCTATATTTTTCAATCTAATTATTATCTTATATCTTTAAACGAGCAATTCTTGTATATTTATTTATTTATATATTTATTTCGGGGATCTCGGAAACGGCTCTAACGATTTTGATGAAATTTGGTATGTGGGGGTTTTCGGGGACGAGCAATCGATCTAGCTGGGTCTCATGAAAACGCCGAGCAAAGCTCGGTCGCCCAGATATTATATCCTTAAGTTACCAATTAGAATAGTAAGCTAAACGCAGTATCTGGTTGTTCCAGGTGCCTTAATTTACAAATATAATAAATACCTCCTGCCCTTTCCTGCATTTTCTTCCTTCCGTTCCTGAACCCCATCTACTGTCGAGCACACACCCTCGCACTGGCGCCTTCACTTGACAAACCCACCCCATTCCGCTGAGCTACCTACTCCACAACAGCAGTCGACAAGCCAACCAGTCTACCCCTATCCTTACCTGGAAACTACAGCAAGAGCCACAGCAAGACCATAAATAGTTTTCTATAGATATTTTTATCATCATCATTATTTAAGAGTTTCACTCTTGTCGGTGCAATTCTCTCCAGTCCGTTCTACTTAACGCCAGTTCTTTGACTTCTCTATACGACACGACGTCTATCTTTTTTTCATTTTTTATTTGGTCCATGTAATTAATCCTCGGCCTGCCTCTTCCTCTTCTTCCCTCAATTTTACCCTCCATTATCTTTCGTATTAGATCGTATTTTTATACATCTTTTTATATTTTTCAAAATTCGATTATACATATTTTTCAAAATTCCAAACGGTAAACGGAACGGTAACGGTAGTCTACCGAACCCAACTTTGACAACCCTCTCTCGGCCTAAAATAATTTCATATTAGTCCCTCGAACTATATAACATCGATTTAACTGCACTATAATAATTCGACACCGCTCCTAGATAGTCTAAATTGCTTCCGTTAAAACATAATACAAATGTCAGCGTGACTTTAACCATCCCAATTTAAAATCTAACCCTACTCTCGCCTCATACCATATTTATTATAACTAGTGGCTCTGTGAGCTGTAGACCTCATGAGTGTTTTTTTTTTAATTTCCAAAAACTATGTTAGATATTGAACCTGTTGACAATTTTTCACGAGAATCGGTTAAGAAATGCTGTAGAATAGGGCAAACTATTGTTTTTTTTTTAATTACTCGACATAAATAAATATTCTATGTAATTTAACAACCTGCTCACAATACTTCACAAGAATCGGTTGTGAAATGCGACCCTTAGATGTGAACAAATCGAAATTCGGCCAAGAAAACACAAAATCATTGATAAAAAAAAATGTTTTTTAAAATTTCCAAATAGTGACTCGAGAAAAAAATTCTATAAAGTTACCGAACCTGGTCACAAAATTTCACGAGAATCGGTTTAGAAATGCGACCTGTAGAGGAGAACATACCATAAACAAAAACATTTGTTTTGAAAATTTACTCGGCCAAAAAATTCTATGTGGTCGTAAACCTGCTCACGAAATTTCACGAGAATCGCTTGCGAAATGCGACCTGTAGAGGATAAAACGGCCGCAGAAAAATATGAAATCATTGATAAAAAGTTCGTTTTTTTAAATTTCCAAAAAGTGACTAGACAAAAAAAATTATATGTAGTTACCGAACCTGCTCACAAAATTTTACGAGAATCGGTTGAGAAATGCGACCTGTAGAGGAAAAAACGGCCGCAGAAAAACACGAAATCATTGATAAAAAGTTTGTTTTTTTTTAAATTTCCAAAAATCGACTCGACAAAAAACGTTCTTTTAATATGCATACCTGCTCACAAAATTTCACGAGAATCGGTTAAGAAATGCGACCTGTAGAGGAGAACAACCGGAAACCCGGACATACGAAAGCATTTTTGTCGAAGCTAAAACTGAGACCTTCGTTTCACTCGGTCAATTAATTATCACTTATCTCTCTCGCTAAGATCTTTAATTTGCCATCTTGCCTAGTAGATTGCCGCGATACTAAACAAAACACAGTACATCTAATAATACACACCCACCTACATACAATAACACCATCCAAGATTTCCACTGAAATCAACACAATATTGATTTTCCTTTGGTGTTTTTTATTTAAACTCAACTCGAGTCACCGAACAGTAAATCAATACTGATTCAATTAAAATCTTCTTAAGAGTCTTTAAGTAGTTAACTTAAAGAAATTTGTTATAATTATATTAAGAGTTTTTTTTTTTCATGTCGCATTTATTATTATTTTTGTTAATTTTCTTAATTAAGCGTTGCAATACGAACCGGCTCTTTCAAAACTTGTAGCAGCTCTTTCAATACTGAATTTTGATAAAAGAGCCAAATGACACATTTTTTTGAAATGCATATTTCGATGATTTTTTGTATATTGTTTAAGATTTGTTTGTACGAAATTACACGCTCAAATAAATAAAGAATAATTTACAAACAAAATAATATTTTTTTTTTTAATTGTAAGTAGTCTTTTTTTCCTTAGTAAAGAAAACAGGCTCTTTCATGCCACTTCTCCCCTAGTTATTTACCAATTTGGGTAAAAATTAAAACAATTTACCTAATTTACAATTGACAATAAGTCACGCAACAATATAATTGTTTAAATATTTCCTGATACAATGTTAAAAGGAAGTTGAATGTGGCATATGTGAATAATAGACCTAGGTCATTGTTACTTTATATAGTTTTTATAGGGTTCAATATTTTTGTCACATTTCTAAGCTCAGTGCCTGACAAATTTAATATTGAGTGCCATATATTTGAATTTCCATACGCGGTCTGGTACACTTGTGTTATAAATTATATATTACAGTGTAAACTCTTTATAACGTCGTTCGTTATAACGAAAAACTCTCTATAACGTAGAAATTAGTTCAATTTGGTTGGTTTACCACAAAACCCATACATTCATTCACTCTTTATTACGCAACAGCCATTCTCTATTACGAAGAAATATTTCTCATAATTGTTTTATAATCAGCTTACAAAACTAATCTTTTGAGATGCCGAAAGAGTGAAAGAAAAGCATTATGTGTTAACGAAAAAGTTTGTTTGATACGTGCGATAGTAAAGGGAGAAAGAAAAGTGATGTTGGAAGACGATTAGGCCTCAGTCCATCTACTGTTGCTACCATTTGGAAAAACAAGGAAGCGATTTTACAGGCGGAACTGCAGGGAGTGTCCACAAAAAAATTGAGGAAGCCAAAATTCGACGACTTGGATCAAGCAATTTTGTCGTGGTTCAACAATCAGCGCCAGAATAATGTACCCATCTCGGGTCCAATTGTTAAAGCCAAGGCTGAGAAATTTGCCGAACAACTAGACTTTAAAGCGTCAGAAGGTTGGCTTTGAAAATTTAAGAACCGTCCAGTGGCGGAGCGTCCATACAACTCGATTCCCACCGGCTTGCCTAATTTTCAACCAGTCCAGTTCTTTTACTAAGGCTCATGAAGAATAAGAAAGGCAAATTACTTCCGGCTTCCCTAAGAATATTTTTGACGCGCCGCCACTGGAACCGTCATAACATTACCTATGGGAAAATGAACGGAGAGGCGCGGGAAGTTGACATCAATGTGACGAACGATTGGATTAATAAACTGTGGCCTAAATTAATGCAGAATTATTCACCAAATGACATTTTCAATGCTGATGAAACAGGACTTTTTACAAGATGACTCCCGACAAAACTTTTAGATTCAAAGGAGAAAATTGTGTGGGAGGAAAACTCTCTATGGAGCGTATTACCGATCTAGTAGCTGCCAATATGAGTGGTACAGAAAAGAGAAAGCTCTTGGTTATAGGCAAATCAAAAAACCCTCGGTGTTTCAAGAACATAAAACAATTGCCAGTCACATATAAAGCAAACAAGTCGGCTTGGATGACATCGCAGTTTTTTGAAGAGGAAGTTAGAAAGTGGGGTGCGGAATTAAAGAGACGGAAAATTTTACTTCTAGTAGATAATTGTCCTGCTCACCCTCTTATAACCAGTCTTCGAAACATAGAGTTAGCATTTTTCCCAGCTAATACAACCAGTATCTTGCAGCCGATGGATCAGAGTGTGATTAAAAGTCTAAAGGGCCACTATAGAAGGAAATTGTTGATGGACTTGATTGAAACTGACGGCAAGACCTCGATTAACTAATATACTACAAGCAGTGAATTTCATATCGAAAGCCTGGAAAGAGGTAACAGCAGCGACTATACAGCATTCTTTTCGTCACGCGGGACTGTGTAACAGACAGACAGTAGACACAGAGCTGTTTAATAGTGAGGACGATCTACCACTGAGTGATTGGATTAAACAGTTCAGTATACAATCGAATCATTTCAGCGAAAATTAACAAACATACGAAAATATAGATCAGGATCTGGCCACAACCGCTTCGCTTACTGATGAAGACATTATTGATTCAGTGTCAAAAAGTAAAGAGGAACAAAATGAGGATGATGAAGATGATCAAGTGGACGATTCTAAACCATCACCAACTGTTCAACAAGCACTTGATGCCGCCAAATTTGTAGAAAATTCTTATTGTTTCATGAAGATGATTTCACCACATACCAAGACATGCACAAAATACTTACAAAAATACAAAACAAATATTGGCATAGCAAAACACGTCAGGCAAAGTTAACAGAATATTTATGTGTTTAGAATAATTTACCTATTGTATTGATAGTAATTACGAAACGTCTTATTTTTATTTTTATGTAAAATCCCCTCAATTAATGAGGGGAAATAAAGGCTATTTCATTTATTTATTTTTATTTATTGATAGTAATAAAATTAGAAATTATTGTAATTGGTTAAATTTGGTTTATTTTTTCTCTTCCCTCCGTATAACGAAAACTCATTTTTTCATTTCATTTATTCAAGCCATAAATTGTTATTTAGAATTTTGCCCATAGGGTGTAGCTATAATTATTTTACACAATAAGTACATAATAATTATAATAGTCAAAATGGTAGATAATAATAACATCATGTCAAAAAATAAAATAAAAAATTAAAAATAACATCAGAAACAAATTGTCCACAAATTATAAATCAATATTACATTATAAATCATTAACAATAATAACAAGTTGTATATGGCCTTGGCGCGCTAATATTGAAAAAAAAATAAAGAAATAAAAAATGGAAGGTATAAAAAAGGTATAAGTAATGAATAAACTTTTTTTACAGGAATATTGATTTTTATTTATTTTACCCCTTGTCTGTTACTTAAAATTATTTTGGTATAAAAAAATATTAATCAGATTAGTTATGGAAAAAACGCGAGAAAACAAGCAAAACATGTGGATAAGTAGTATTCATTGACCTAGAAAAGGCGTTCGACCGAGTGCCAAGAACATTAATATGGCAGGCCTTGAGGACAGATGGAGTCCCAGAAGGATACGTAAGACCCAATCCGATCTATGAAGAAATTGTTACTTCTTAGGCACACCAGAATCCAAGAGTTTCATACCCACCCAGGTCTTTCACTGGGTGGGATAAGTAAATTTATTTTCCCAACGTAAAAAAAAAGGATCCAAGAGTTTGGTAATCCTTTGGTTTGGTTGGAGCCTCCATGTTGGGTACAACTAGCAGCGTTCTCTGACAACTACACATTAGCAAATTTCCACGACTCAATATTACATAAATTTCTTCTTTTGAAAACATAATGGCAATTGTGGTGTAGGAAAACGGAGCTCAAAAATAGCACTTAATACAATTTTGCAGAAGGTTACGTTTTTCGGTGGTTATGATATCCAGTACAGTTTTAACCATAGAATTGTTCAGCTAATAATCATTTAAGGCGATCATGTTAACAGTTTGTAATGCTGCTAGGCCGAGATATAGCGGCGGTGACGGGAGACTTTCGGGAACGGTCACGGTGACGAGCAAATAATGTCGTGCTCCGTATCGATATTTAATTGAAATGGAAAGTGCGGGCCATGAATTTTATTGGTCATAGATTTGTGTGTGTGTGTGTGTGCAGAGGACACGGGGTAAGTTTACCATTTAAGGCTTAAAATCATGTGATATACGGCAGACGTTTGGGTCATGTTATTGACGGGGTATTTTGTCCACAGCCTGTGGTGACGCCCTTTAGAAATACTTTATATACTATAAGCATCTATGTTTAACTATTTCTTTCATTGGTTTGTTTAATTTTTATTTTTTGTTTTGTTTACTTTATTTTATTTTAATGTGTTACCTGCTGGGATATCACTAAATGGTTCTGTCGGACGGAAGACCAGCGCTGGCAACCACGCCAGCACATGCTGAGATGGAACCATTTCGTGCAATACCTTGTTTTACTGTTTTATTATATTTTATTTTATTTTTTGCCTTTTGTGTATTGTCACGAATAAATAATTCTGATTCTGATTCTTTCGTATCATCCCTGAGGTCATGGCTGCGATGTGGTCACTGTAATTTAAACGTAATTGTTTTACGGAAATCTGGTGGACTGGTCGGCTGGGAAACAGTAGCCTAAATTCAAGCACTCTCATAACTCGCTCATAGCGCAGTGGGAAGACGTCGGCTTACCAACACAGAGGGCGGGAGTTCGACGATCCTACGCTCATCGAAATATCTTTTTGTATCTTTTCTTTTGTTTATTTTAAGTTATTTCTTTATTAGTTTGTTTTATTCCATTGTTTATTATTTTTATTCTGTTTTTTCATGTTTGCTTCATTTTGTTTGAGTTTGTTATCCTATAACTGCTTTTCTTTGTGTTCTTATAATTTAAATTACATTTTGGTTTACACGGGTAAGAAGTGTCATTCATTAATAATTAACCCAGTCAATATTGTACACGTTGCTCAAGCCTCCAGGCATTTCAAGTTTCAGACATATTTTTATTATATAAAATAGGTGACTGCTGCCTAAACAGGAGGCGGAATCAGGTAAATGTCAACCTGTTCAGATCAATGAGACAATTTTTGCACCCTACAAGCACCTTGCTAAGCTAATAAATTAAACGACTGAGAATTTGATCAATTAGAAGATATATCAGAAGGACAGGGAAGGCTCATTCAATGTTCGTTTGATTAATGATATGGGTATATTATCACACTAGAATTGCGAACTAAATGGCGAGGAATACAGACTGGAAATCAGTTACGGGTATACAACAAAATTAGTCTGCATCACAACGCATAATATATTAAATGAAAGATCCACAACCATATACTGATTTAAGATGAAAAGATAACCATGAAAGAAATTGGTCCATTACTTCATCGGCAAGGTGACTGCGTAGCACATAATTTATTTATGGCGTACGTATTAAACAAGCAGCAAGCAAGACAACAAGAGAACACATAACGTAACCATTTTTCGGGTGGTTATGGTGTAAGGTCCGTTGAAATTCAATATCAAAAAAACATAAATTCGATTTATGGCCCAATCTTATAATGAAAGGAGTTCGAAACAATATGCTTACTATTAGATTTCGAGTACGTGATGAAATGAAAACAAGACAAAACAAAACGAGCAAAATGGGTCAATGAAAGGAAATTGGTCATTACTTCGTCACTTCATCGGCAAAGTGACTCTGCGTAGCACATAATTTATTTATGGCGTACGCGTCAAAGTTAACAATCCAGACAACAAGAGAACACATAATGTAACCATTTTCGGGTGTTTATGGTGTAAGGCCCGTTGAAATTCAATATAAAAAAAAACGATTTATGGCCCAATCGACATAATGAAAGGAGTTCGAAACAATAATATGCTTACTAAAGATTTCGAGTACCTACGCGATGAAAAGAAATCCACGCAAAACAAAACGAGCAAAATGGGTGCATCCAGAGGTATTGTACTGTAGAGGAATTTGTCACATCAGCAAAGTGACTTCGTAGCACACAATTTATTTATGGCATACGCGTCTAAAGCATTGACAATAAGAGCACATATTATGTATCCATGTTCGGGTATTTACGGTGTAAGGTACGATGCAATTCAAGATCCAGAAATAAATAAATTGATGGCCCAACCCAATGTATCAAATGAAAGGTGTTCGAATTACAACACGTGATGAAAAGAAAACCACGCAAAACAAAACAAGAAAAATGGGTGCAACTGGATGCATTGTATACAGTGAAGAAATTCATCTCATCTGCAAGGTTTTTTTTCTTTAATCGAATTGGATTAAGGCATTTTATGTCACACCTGGCCATAAAGTGGCCATTATCGCACGCTCCCGCGAAAAAACCCACTTCCTGGTCAGGAGGTGACTTGCCTTCGGCTCGGGCGTAAAATACCTGCGATCTGAGACATTCTTTGTTTCATCGCCCTTGGTAAGTAATTTGCTATTTATCGTCTTCCTGACATCCTGGTATTTTATCTAATTTCTGACATTTATAAAGTAGTACGTCTTGAGCCTTCAATGTCTTGCATTTTCAAAATTCATTCTTCACGCCGCCCGCGAGGCCACGCTGGCCGGGTGAAACCCCGTTCGGGGAAGCCCGGCTAGCGGCCTGCAAGCGAAACGGCGCCTGAAACTGTTTTGGTATACGATCTTCAGTTGAGCAGGTTTGTACAGATGCGCCTCTTTCACTATATAAAAGCTATCCAGTCTTCTTTGTACTCTATGGCCATAGATTTCGGTGAACTTCATCCACAACTTGTTTTTTTGCATGTGTGAATTCAATTAGTCAGATTCGTCACTTATCAAGCAGAATACGGTTAAGAATAACAGACCAATATTTTAAAAGAAGGCAAGAAAACAACATCTGGGCTGAATTTTGAACAAAACTATAAACTCATATTTCTGTTTGTCCTTTGACGTCTCTATCGTCCGCTTAAATGATGTTTACGAGACTACCTCATACTTCTACTTATGTGAAATGAAAGATTCAACAAGACAAGACAATTACGAACATATTCCACACATTTTTTGGAAAGAGTAATAATAGACAATTCAGCGCTTATTTAACCCTTTTTTTATGCTTTGAAAAATACTGGTTTACCTTCTGCTTCATGCAATCGTCATTATCCCAAAATGTAGTGTTCCCAGACAGAATTTGGTTAATCTCCTTACACCAATTATTTAAAAAGAAAACAATGCTCCGTTTTAAAATCAACCTCGATGTAATTTTTTATATTTTATGACTGAATGAGTATGAGTATGAGATTAATTCCTTATGATTTGGGCATTTCACGAAATTTGAATTAATGTGCGCCCTACTAAATGTTTCGATAAATTCCGCGATTCTCTTTAAATGACTCTAATTTTTAAGAATTTCTATAGTCATGTTTTCCACTTGACAAAAAAAGTCAAATACCGCGCGAGTACGATAGCACAACCAGGTTTTGTCCTTTCTGTATTCTTTAATTTGGATAAAGGAGTGGATTTCCTGAATACCATCGCTTTCCAGATCCTTCTTGCAATGTTCACAATTTTTATACACCTTTTTTTTTTCAAACATTGAATGAGCCAACCACTGCAATATGCTATTGCTGCGCATTTTTCTTTCGCTATCACGGAATTATCAGTAATGAGGTTCTGCGTGTCAATTGGAGTTATATCTACATCCCTATCGGAATAAGAATGGTCGAATACAGTCTCTTCCTCTACAACTGGTCCCGAAATATTCTCTTTGAGAAAGAATTTTAGAGATTGCAGGTAGGTATCCTCACCCTCTTCGCAATTAGAACCCACGGAATGAGGGGATGTCAAGTTACCTATAAGCAACGCTTTATAGGAAGTTATAAACGCGCATTAGGGTGGGCCGATTTTCAAAATTTTGGAATTTCGTAATGTAATAGTATACATACGCTGTATGATTTTTTGTAGATTAGGGGAAAAATAATTTAAAATTTTTTGGCATATACTTTTAGCCCTCTACCGACGATAAAATGTCAGAAAATTCAAAAATTTAAAAAAAATATATCTTACATTTTAAATTTATTTAAACTTTATTATTAATTAAATAACATCTTTTGGAATCAATTATACTTGTTTTTGGTTATTATTTATTATCAGAAGAATTTTTTTTGTGACCCACTTAGACGACGTAAATGGGGTTTTTCAAAAAAGGCTTTTTGATGTATTAAATATATCCAAATTGGTGCTTAAAGCATTCGTCAGAGCTGTCGTGGATTAAACACGTTACATAAAGCATAAAAATGATAATAATTAAAGCAAAAATATCGTCAAAATTACGTGGCAACATGCCCGGAAAAGTGCGAAATAGGACCTTTGACCGTCTATTTAAACCATTAAAAAGTTATATATTTTCAATCAAACCCTGCTTTATTTTAATATTAACATTCGTACTTTTGTTTGAGATTATATTTGAAAAATACGTAGTACGATTTTTTTTATAATACAGTACGTCGGTCGTTTAATGGTATTTTTTTTAATTACAAAAAATTTGGGATATTTTTAATATTGATTATATTGAAACAGAAATAAATAATAGTGATGATTTCTATTAAATTAACAATCGTCTTTAATTTACAAAAATAAACGGGCTAAATACTAGTAATATTATACCTTTAAATAATTATCAAATATTACCCTAACTTCAAATTTTTGGCACCCGGTAGAGGGCTAAAAGTAGTGTATATTTTTAAATTTGATATTATCACCATAATCTACTTATTAAACTGCAACTTTTTATTCCTATTACACTTCGAATTTGAAACTTTTATTTTTTCCCATACAACAACGGCCCACCCTAACGCGCATGCGCTAGGCATTACATTTCTCAGTCCGTGAGCCCGGATCAGACCAAAAAAGTTCTCCAACGGATCCTGATTGAAGTGTTACAACAGACCGATAAATTTTCTCTCCGACAGGCTTGCTAAAACTTCCATTGACAGAGTCGAAAAGATTGTCAAAAAAATGAAGAATGTCTGCCGTGTCCACGCTCTCTTCCGGAAGATGCCCGGTTCCTGAAATTGAAAAAAAAAAAATATTATACACAATACAAACACTGTAAATATAATTATTGTTAAATAATTAAGCTGTACCAGAGACTAGGAATTATATAGACTGCCAATGCCTATACACATTGTGGCGTAATTTTAAAATAATGGGCCTGCTGTAGCTAGTTTCACTATGGAGAGATCACTTTACCATTTAATTCGTATGCGACTAATAGCCTAAGAGCGGTACGGTTGCGCTGTATGAATTTTGAACATTAATTCATAACAGCTACTTTTTTTGCACCAAAAAATTTGTTAAAGCAATTAGATTAGGTATTCTTTAATAAAACACATAGTCCACCAACGTGACTGTAGAAAATATTAAAAAATAATCTATAAAAAATCCTTAAAAATCGGGCGAAAATGGTATAAGCATTTACTTACTTTATGACATACTATATATATTTATATTCTTTGTGATACATGAAAAATCAACCGATTTTTGTTAAGGCAACATCGTAATATAATAATTTTTAATACAGAAAAATATAAAATTCAATTACGGCTATGGTATATAAGCTAACATTACAGTTATGGTTTATATATATCTTTCTCATATGTATTGACCCTTTTTATACTGAAGCTACCCAAAATACCTGGAGCTTTATTTTCTTTGAAAAAGTCTTGTGAAATTAATATATAAGCCAAACTCACTACGTTGACTTTTCATGAAGGCCACATTGAAGAAGGTGTAATGCTAATGAACCCTATAAATACCTATTAAGTGATTTCAAATGCATTTTCATTAATAGTAGGCGCGAGAGGGGAATACGCGGGGTGAGCGGAGGTGTGCAGCACAGCGAGAGGCGCGCGGGTGGGTGACAAGTGTGTGTGTAGGTACTTTACTTTTATCGGTGGCTTCGGTGCGGCCCTAAGCTTTATGTTCTATTAGGTATATGTTAATAGTGTATTTTAGACAACTTATTATTAGGTTCAATAGTAGCTATGAAGTATGGATTAAAAGTTAAAACTAAGTCATTTAGTAACTTTAAATTTTGTATATAATCTGACATCTAAAACGACTCAAAACCGCCAAAATGATTTTTAAATATATATAATTTATCGATTAAGAAATCACGGACTTTGTGTACCTAACCTATACGCCTATAATAAAAGCCCTCTCATCCGGTGCATTCGTAGGTGTAGGTAGGTACTGAACAACTACGTTGTCGGCCGGACGGTAGGTATATTGAGACCATATATTCGTGATTGTACTTTGCACAGTTTGCACACACTTTATTAACAGTACAGTTGAAGACATAAATTAGGTATACATAAAAAGTAGAACATGTATACGTATCGGCATAAATTCTTAGAAAGATGATGCCACGCTAAATTATGCCTTACAGGGACGCTTAGAAGCAGGTATTCGTCACTTCGCACGCCGCGCAGGTCGAAGCCCTTCGCGACCTTGAATTACATAGACGCAACACCGAGATTGCGTAAATAAGTATGTCTTGATCCAACAAGTAAATAGGATGACAAATGTATTCGTTTTTTAAAATATTACATCGTCATAATTATTTTATATAAGTAGTATAGAATAGATACGCGGAACACGCATGTTTCATAAAGATCATATCACGGCAAAAGTCACCAACCAGAGATAATAAGGGCTACAGGCGGGTGGCCGCCATCCAAAATTTTGAAAACGCAGATATAACAAGGAAAGTTAACTAGGTGTTTTAAAAATTTTCGTCTCTCAAAGGGTTGAAAATAGGGGTTAAATATTGTATGGGGATCAATTTTTTTAAATAGACAAAACTGGTTTGTTCGTTTCTGTCAGTACATATCAACGCACAGCCCAAACCGCTGGTTCTAGAGATTCCAAATTTGGCACGTAGATTCCTTATAAGGTCTAGGGGTGCACTAAGGAAGGATTTTTCAAAATTCGTCCCCTAAGGGGGTGAAATGGGGGTCTAAAGTTTGTATGGGGAAACAAGATTAGTAAGACTATTTTATTCAAAACTTCACCTTCTAAATAATTAAACACGTGTCTCCAGTTTTTTGAAAATTCAACCCCTAAAAGGGGGGAATGGGGTGACAAAGTATGAAAATCGACAATGGGTATGTTTCTGTGGTTTATCGGGTCGCTAATTACGAAAACTATAATGATTTTAATATCCAACGTGGCGGACATGAAATGCCATCTCCCTTGTCGGGGTGAAATGGGGTTGAAATTTAAATAACTAAATATCAATATGGGTGTAGTTTTATGTTTTTTTTTCGGACGTCAATTACGAAAACGGTATCTATTTTAAGATTTAATATTGTGGAAATGAACATTCTTTATCTAAATATATAAAAAAAGAAACTGTCTGACTGACTGACATATCAACGCATAGCCCAAATCGCTGGTTCTAGAGATTCCAAATTTGGCACGTAGGTTCCTTATAAGTTCTAGCTAGGGGACACACACACTAAAAAAGGATTTTTCAAAATTCATCCTCTAAGGGGTGAAATGGGGGTCCAAAGTTTGTATGGGGAAACAAGATTAGTCAGACTATTTTATTCGCAACTTCACAGGAGTACTCCTAACAATAAATAAGTAAACACGTGTTTCCGGTTTTTTGAAAATTCAACCCCTAAAAGGAGGAAATCGAGTGACAAAGTGTGAAAATGACAAGGGGTATTGATTCTGTGGTTTATCAGGGCGCTGATTACGAAAACTACTATGATTTTCAAATCCAACGTGGCGGACATGAAATACCATCTCCCCTGTCGGGGTGAAATGGGGTTGAAATTGAAATAACTAAATATCAATATGGGTGTAGTTTTGTTTTTTTCGGACGTCAATTACGAAAACGGTATCGATTTTAAGATTTAATATTGAGAAAATGAACATTCTTTATCTAAATATATAAAAAAATAAACTAACTGACTGACTGACATATCAACGCACAGCCCAAATCGCTGGTTCTAGAGATTCCAAATTTAGCACGTAGGTTCCTTATAAGTTCTATCTAGGGGACACACACACTAAAAAAGGATTTTTCAAAATTCATCCTCTAAGGGGTGAAATGGGGGTCCAAAGTTTGTATGGGGAAACAAGATTAGTCAGACTATTTTATTCGAAACTTAACAGGAGTACTCCTAACAATAAATAAAAACACGTGTTTCCGGTTTTTTGAAAATTCAACCCCTAAAAGGAGGAAATCGGGTGACAAAGTGTGAAAGCCGTACCGTACTCTTAAAGATATATACCACACTATCTTTTTCTCCCGGCTTCGCCCGCGTACTAAACGTAACTTTAAACAGTCTACAAGAAAAGGATGATCTCAGTTTGAATTTGACCCAATCAGAGGTATGTGTTTGTCCGCGATTATCACGCGTTTGGCTGAACCGATTTAGGTGCGGGTCGGAAAACTTTTTGTTACATTCTGGAGGTTTCGGTATACGATATTTTATGCCGCCATCGACTTACTACTACTAAGAGATTATAATTACTACTCTTGAATAAAAGTACATATCTGTCTCCCTTAAAAGAAGGAAATCTGGCCTCAAAGTCTGAAAATCAATATGGGTATTATTTTCAGACTTTGTGACCACATTTCCTCCTTTTAAGGGTTGAATTCTCAAAAACCTGAAAAACTTGTTTACTCATTTATCATTAGGAATACTCCTTTAAAGTTTCGAATAAAATAGTCTTAACTAATCTTGTTTTCCCATACAAATTTTTGGCATCGTTTCACCCCTTAGCATGTGAATTTTGGAAAATATTTTCATAGTGCGCCCCTAGACCTTATAAGGAACCTACTTGCCAAATTTGGAATATAATCTAGAACCAGCGGTTTGGGCTGTGTGTTGATATGTGAGTCAGTCAGTTTCTTCTTTAACATATTTAGAAAATGTTCATGTCCACAATATTAAATCTTAAAATCGATGCCATTTTCGTAATTAACGTCCCAAAAAAACCATGAAAACGACACCCATATTGATATGTAGACATTTCAACCCCATTTCACCCCGACTGGGAAAATTCCAATCCGCCAATTTTCGTTAAAATCATTGTTGTTTTCGTAATCAGCGACCCGATAAACCATAGAAATAATACCCATAGTCGATTTTTAGACTTTGACACCCCATTTCCCCCTTTTAGGAGTTGAATTTTCAAAAAACCTGAAACACGTGTTTACTCATTTATTGCTACGAGTACTCCTGTGAAGTTTCGAATAAAATAATTAAACTAATCTTGTTTCTCCATACAAACTTTGGAGCCCCATTTCACCCCCTTAGGGGATGAATTTTGAAAAATCCTTCCTTAGTGCACCCCTAGACTTTATAAGGAACCTACGTGCCAAATTTGGAATCTCTAGAACCAGCGGTTTGGGTTGTACGTTGATATGTCAGTCAGTCAGCCAGTCAATCAATCAGTCAGTCAGTTTCATCTTTTACATATTTAGAAATGTTTATGTCCACAATATTAAATCTTAAAATCGATGCCATTTTCGTAATTGACGTCCCGAAAAACCATGAAAACGATACCCATATTGATATGTAGACATTTCAACCCCATTTCACCCCGACAGGGGAGATGGTATTTCACGTCCGCCACGTTGGATTTTAAAATCAGTGTTGTTTTCGTAATCAGCGACCCGATAAACCACAGAAACAATGCCCATTGTCGATTTTCAGACTTTGACACCCCATTTCCCCCTGTTAGGGGTTGAATTTTCAGAAAACCTGAAACCGTGTTTACTCATTTATTATTAGGAGTACTCCTGTGAAGTTTCGAATAAAATAATCAAACTAATCTTGTTTCTCCATACAAACTTCGGAGCCCCATTTCACCCCCTTAGGGGATGAATTTTGAAAAATCCTTCCTTAGTGCACCCCTAAAGCTTATAAGGAACCTACGTGCCAAATTTGGAATCTCCAGAACCAGCGGTTTGGGCTGTGCGTTGATATGTCAGTCAGTCAGTCAGTCAATCAATCAGTCAGTCAGTTTCTTCTTTTATATATTTAAGATTAAGATTATACGTAAACATCATAAACTACGCAAATAAACAAAATTTCCTACGCCGCAAACAAATTACTCAAACTCAATATCATTTTAAAGGTAATGAATGAGTAGGTAAATAATATGAAATTTTACCTTCCAATAAAATTAATATTATATTTCCTAAGACATCTGAGATCCGTTGATTTGAGAGGGCGCCGCTGCGCTCGACCGGAAGTAGCCTTTTGCGTCAAAAGAGTCGCCCCACGCCACCGCTGCCACGTGACATCCGCTTCCGCCGACCTGCGAACAGCCGAAAGCGCGCGCCCGCCTCTCGCCGCCATGATGGTTCCTCATTGTTGCGGAGGAAATGCCGTTGGCAGCCCACCAGGAAGCCATTACTCGGATCTCAGATGTCTTAGGAAATATAATATTAATTTTATTGGAAGGTAAAATTTCATATTATATGTTCCGTTCGACATCTGAGATCCGTTGATTTGAGATCTGTTTATTATCTCCTGGTGGCGAGTAAGCGGGCGCACAAACATTATGGTAACACCCACATAGTAGATAAAGGGAATAAGTAGTATATGGAGTAAACATTATTAGTTAATACGCGTAACTAAGTCCGGGTCGCGACTCGCGAGTTCCTAGAACAGCACACGGGCACGCCGGGTCAGAGTCGTTCTTTTTGGCAAATATATAGACCCGAATACTATCCCACAGAGAACTATAGGCAATTTTCGTATATATGGATTGAACTATTAAGTATATGTTTTGCAGTTTTTGAGTCACTAGCGTAGGTTAGCGGTGAATGAGTAATTATTCGTGTTATCAACCGATTATTAAGTGTAAGATTGTCCACAAATATTGCTACAATGACATTAGTATTATTCAGCCCGTTATAAGGAGATACTGCATCAGGGCAAAAGCAACAGGATGCGTAAATGTCCAGAAGACATCTAGAACAAGGCGTATTGTAAGAATATTTATATAGTTTAACAGCGCGTCCCTATGTAGTATAACCGGGGCTGGATCAGATAGCTATAACTGGCACCAATACAATAAGTTAATTCCAACTTATCGAAAGTTTTCCGAAATCATTACACGTCGACGTAGCCAGAATTCTGATATCTTATTCAGAACGTTGGTTTTCTGAATAAGAAGACGTTTGTTTTGTATTAGAGTAAGAAATGTATTTTATTAGAATTATTAGTGTCTGGACCATACTTTAGTAGCGCAAGGTCATGATTGAACGTATCAAGCACCACAACAGTTCTTCTGAATACGCTGGTCAAATTACTTTACCTTTCCAGCGCCCTGTCAATAAAAAACGTTATTCACGCCATAACATGGGAATGTCAAAAGCGAAGTTGAACCCTACAGAAATGCATGCAGACAGATATCGCACTGGAAGCCATGACGGATGTATGCGTCGTAGGCATCGCGCCGATGGTGCGCATACGTCGTTGGCGTCGAAAAGGTTAAGACATTAAGACATTTTTGCCTTAGGCGTTCGAAAATATAGAGATCGATAAAAGATGACGATTGCACTTTGCAGTAATTACTGATTTACGGATAAAAATCATACCTGACAAAGTATACAAACCTATTCGCTGGAAAAACATATGCAAGCTAACGCTTGACTACCTGCTGTTGATCTCGTCCCTAGCACACCATATCTTGATAGATAGTTGACGTGCGCTAGCGTGACACCAGTAGGCGTTTCCGCTGCACGGACCAGCCTGGTGTCAAAGCGTTCACTTGTAATGAACTGGCCAGTCCTTTAAGATTCTATGACAGACTTGTGGTGGCGGATGTCCTCACATGCAGATTGTGTAGCTCCGTCGGTTCCGCTCCGTCTCGCCAGGCTCCAGCAGCGCCTGCTCCGCTAGGGGTTCGTCATATTGAACAGTGCCGACGTGGTATCAAGTTTACGGTCAGTGTAGCTGTCGGCAACGATCACTGTGTAAACTGTGTTCAGACGCATCGTGATCGCAGGCGCGGTAGAGACGATAGAGAGAGAGAGAGAGAGAGGTCGATGGGCAGGACGCCCAAGCGGCCGAGGGGCGGACGCCCAAGCGGATGAAGGGCGGACGCCTCAGCGGGCGAAGGGCTGACGACTCAGCGTCCTTCCGGGATCCTAGCGGCCTCGGGGCGCAGATGCCACTGGGGGGTGAAGTGTCCCCTCGATAGCCCATCGGCCGCGGAGTTATGATGACCTGACAGGTAGTAAAGGACCAGTGTTACCTGCAGACGGACCCTTAAGTATCATCAGTGATGACTCATCACTCGTAGCAGCAAGGGAGAGACTTATATGCTCCAGCGATCCGGCTGTTCATTTGTAGCATAAATCCTGTTACGTATGTTACTCCATGCTTCGCGGTTCTCACCTTCGTATAAATGCGGGCTTGCAGCTTTTCCAGGTATCGCTAAAGACTGCTGCAATGCAAACTTTCTCTGGGCGGTACGTTTGCAAAGTCGACATAACCTCTCGTAGGTAGTGTGAAAGTTACGCCGGGTAGAGCCATAAGATACGCAGTAACATGTTTGTTTACCTTTTCCTTTGGTAGAGAGTGGACTCTGTTTTAATACGAGGTCCGCAACAGCCGTTGTGATGGCTAATTTAAATTGATTAAGGGTGATCCTCGTGGATTTCGATATTAGTTTAATTAGTGATAACTGCGACTGGTTTGTAATAAGAAGTATGTACACAATCAATTTTGTAAAGGTCAAGGGTGAAAGTCCAACTGTATCGATGTATGTCCATGTATAATGGAATTTTAATTCATTTAATGAGTCCCACGTTAACAAGCGTCTATGCCTGTGTTACAGTGAAAAACAAAATAAGGAGCCATGTAGACATGTGAAATAATTAAGAATAAAAATAAGGCATCCAACAAAAGCGGTATAGCAACAAGTAATCACACGTAAACTATCAAAATTCTGAGCGGGAAAAATAACTGTACTAGAAATGCCATCTGATGAAATTTGAAGAGATATTCTATACCAAGGTCATAGAGGGACTAATAGTCATACTAATGTAAGAAACTCAAAAATAAAAAGGGGGTTTTCCGAACGAAAATAAATTCATACCGATGACAATGAGATCTAAGATAGTTATCTGTTTCGATAATGTCGGAGACAGATCGAAGGACTTCCCGGAAGTCATTCTTCTATAATGGGTTACCCTTTTTCAATGGAGCGGAATCTCGGGCTCGCTTTAGAATAACGTCTTGTTTTTGACCCATTTTTGTTTATTAGAGCCTTTGCGAATAGATTATTCATAGGATCTAACCTGAGCAGTAAGGCGAGGGCGAGCTGAGATGAGTGAGATCCGTTTTAACTTTGTCGATGCTACTCCGTAGATGCAATGACGATTGAATCGACAGAGGTTGGGAATTTTCCCATGTCTTCCCTATGTACTTACTTTCGATGGATCGAAGCAGATCGAATCTGCTGTCCCCTGGGCACGCCTCTTGAAGATGAACTACATCAGTCGAATGTATTACCTTGTAATTCGATTAATCATAAATATTTAGGCAGCACGCGCCAGACATACGGCGTACTGCACCACTCGAATCGGCGTTTCAGCACTATAAGGTAGTAGAGACGTGAGTGGAAGTAGTGGGCTAGTGTCAAGACTATACCCGATTACGCTGTGACGCGGCCGGAGCCGGCTCCTGCGTGTCGTTCGGAGCTACTCGGCGCGGCGCGATATACATTACCAAGACTGGATGTGGTGCCACAGGCGGCACCGATGTAGTCAGTGGCGCTATTGCGGCGGACAGCACCATTGTAGTCGGTGGCGCCATTGCGGCGCACGGCACGGTTGTAGTCGGTGGCGCTATTGCGGCGCACGGCACCATTGTAGTCGGTGGCGCCATTACGGCGCACGGCACGGTTGTAGTCGGTGGCGCCATTGCGGCGGACGGCACCATTGTAGTCGGTGGCGCCATAGCGGCGGACGGCACCATTGTAGTCGGTGGCGCCATTGCGGCGGACGGCACCATTGTAGTCGGTGGCGCCATTGCGGCGGACGGCACCATTGTAGTCGGTGGCGCCATTGCGGCGGACGGCACCATTGTAGTCGGTGGCGCCATTGCGGCGGACGGCACCATCGTAGTCGGTGGCCCCGTCGCAGCGGACGCCGCCATGAGGTGGGCAGCGTCGGCTCGGTCGCGGCGGCAGGCGCCGAAGCGGCGCGGACCCGGCGGGCGGCGCCCACGTGGCGGGCGAAGGTGGACATCATCATCACGGACAGGGTCGCCATGGCGGCGGACAGGGTCATCGCGGCGGATAGCGTCGCTATTCCGGCAGACACATCATTGAGGACAGCGTCGACATTACGACACAAACCTTCATCGCTGCATCGCGGCCTACAGCACCAACGCGGTCGCCGTCGCCATGGGGCGGACCTCCCCAGGGTAAGATGTGGCGCCACTATGACGGGCAGCACCATAGTGGTCGCCGCCGTCATTGCAGCAGACAACAGTGAATCCTCAAATTCCACAAAGGGTATGCAACGCGCACGCGATTGCCTCTGAGTTGCAGGCATCTACAGGCTGGAGGATCCACTCGCCATAAAGTGGTCCACCTACGCTACGCTCGTCTGTCACTGTAGTTGGATACAGTACAACACCGTCGAAGTTTCCATCGCCCTCGGGGCGGACGGCCCGGAGGTTTATTTTACACCGGGCGGGCGGCACCCTTATAGGTGCATGTAATATGTAATATACTTAAATTGCACGGCCCCCGGGGTAAGCGGCAGACACGGAAGGCAGCAGCGCGCGGGCCGGGCTAGCGGCGCCCGCGTGCGCCGACCGACCACGCCACGTGTCCCCGGCGGGGGCCGCGCGGCTGCGGCGGCACCGGACACGGTTGTAACCAAGAGAAAAGTATTATTCTGACTCACCAATTTGGTATGACATGTATTCAAACCTCCGTCCAGTGCTGGCGGCGCGGGCCCGGGCGCCGGCACGTGGCGCGGGGCGCCCGGCCGGCGCCGCGCGTCGCCGAGACACGATGATCCCGAAGCGCACTCCTTCTCCTCCGACGAGGGGCGACTCTCGTTGTTCATAGCGAGATTCCGAAACACTCGCGAACAAAATTTACAAAAGAGGGTAGTCCGATATAAAAGTGATATTTTAAAAATCGTAATTCCTATCACGCGTTATTTTTAGAACTCCCTCTTGATAATTACGTAGCAAATTAAATATGGAGAATTAAGATTCCTCCCTGTCTACGTAATTTACAAGAAAGGTACGTCCGATCAGTACGGCAGACGACGCAACAATGAGGAACCATCATGGCGGCGAGAGGCGGGCGCGCGCTTTCGGCTGTTCGCAGGTCGGCGGAAGCGGATGTCACGTGGCAGCGGTGGCGTGGGGCGACTCTTTTGACGCAAAAGGCTACTTCCGGTCGAGCGCAGCGGCGCCCTCTCAAATCAACGGATCTCAGATGTCGAACGGAACATATAATAATAAAATGTCGCACTGTGCGGCTAGCATAACATGCATCTCGTCCGCGCGAGATAGGCTACCTGTCACTGTCTGATTAATGCTGTCAAAATGTGACAGGTAGCTTATCTCGCGCGCGAGTAGATACGGAATACATGTTGTGCTAGAGGGGCTGGGCCGAGCGGCGGCCTCAAGCACGCGTGTTTTAAGTTTGAACCTGCCTACTCAATCCCTACATTCTCATCTCAAATAATCCTTAACAGTAAGTCAATAAAGTCCAAATCCGATTGCAAACGTATGCTGTACATTAATGAATATAAATAAAATTCGCTTTATTCCTATTTCGTTGATATTCTGAGCTTTAAAGCCAACGGGAAAATTGCAATCACGGACTTTGTATTTGTATTTGGGCACCGTCATCAATGCATTCGTTATTCATATCAGAGTCATAGTAAGTAATAATAATAAACAGACATCGGAGCTAGGCGGCGGGGGCCGCACGCGCCGCGCGCTTGAGTATCGACATGCCTACTTCCATCTCGTTGTGCGTTCTAAAATAATCCCTGATAGTAAGGCAATAAAGTCCAAATCAGATTGCACGTGTGTGCTGTAATTAAGCAAATCAACGAAAACCAATAACATGGGGTTCATTCCTATTCCATTGACATTCTCAGGGCTTAAATTAAAAGTCCACGGAAAAATTGGAACTGATATATTTTTTCTACTAATGTTAAATAGGCGATTTGTAAAAAACTATTTACCAAATATTTAAATAGTTTCATTTTCAATGATAATTCTGAGAAACAGTCCTTGTTTTTCATGTGTTGCTATAAAAAGCTTATATATAATTTCCTTTTTAATAAATTTGAGAAAAACTGAAAATACCTGTTTGATTAAATTTCTCTTATTTCCCGTTGCATATATGTTTCGATTCGGGTCGTCAGCATCAAAACAGACCTAAAGATAGAAGCATTCTCAATAAAACTACTTATACCATATTTGCTGTGAAAAATCAACAGTTTTTGGGCACCATTTTTTCCATCCAACTTCCGGTGGTAGATTCACAAATTTAAAAAATATTGATTCTTAAAATCACTTAAAAGAACCGTATAAAAAAAATTAGCCTGTTAGAGAATTTTTTCCAAAAAAAACGTATCTTTCTTAGGCTATAAGACCTCTGCTTAAAACATAGCGCCATCTGTTGGGAGCTTCTACGTTGTGTTCATAGATGGCGCTATGTTTTAAGCAGAGGTCTTAGTGGCATACGATTTAAATGGTAAAGTGATCTCTCCATAGTGAAACTAGCTACAGCAGGCCCATTATTTTAAAATTACGCCACAATGTATAGGCATTGGCAGTCTATATAATTCCTAGTCTCTGGCTGTACTCTTCATTAATTACATGTTTTTAGTACATTACTTAACAAGGGCGGTAAAACAAAGAATGTCTCAGATCGCAGGTATTTGATTTTATGTCACCCCCTGGCCAGGAAGTGGGATTTCCCGCGCGCGGAGCGATGGCCAGGTGTGACATAAAATACATTATAATACAGAAAACAGGCAGGGCTAAGGCATTCTCTTCAAGACAATCAGCAATCGATCTGATAGCTGACATGACGCCGTAGGTGTTTTCCACCGTCGCACGAATCACCGTAACTATGGTCAATGGCTAACCTATGTATCCGCGGCTTCGTTCTGATAACGAAACTTCCAAAGAATCCAAACACGACGGGTTTATTTTATGTAGTTTAGGAGTTGTTATGGCTGCCTTTGGTCTCTCCATCATCAGATCAGTTCCTTGTTGATTGTATTGTCATATCACCGAACTTACATGAGATTGACAAATTTCAGCTCAATCGAATAACATGAAGTGATTGCAAATTTTGAGCTCTACGTACAACGTACATACATACGATCAGTGCAAGTTAAATAAAAGTTATTTAAGCAGGCCCTCGGGCCGTCTGTTGCTTACCGCCGCTTTCTGGAGCGTTAATGCCCTAATACACATGTGCGAGTCGAGCGTGCCAGTTTAATTACATTGCGCGGTTTCATAGAGCGATTCCCAGCATAGCCCTCTGCATTGCCCACGTGAGGGACTCTGAGCTTTCTTATGAGGCCCATGGTAAGCGACCACGTTTAAGTAACATGTGTGGCGCTGGACCGGTCAATGTAGCAGTCGTTGGGAGACACCTATGTCCAACAGTGGACGTCTTTCGGCTGATGATGATGATTATAGAGCGATTGGACTCGTTATTACGATATCACATGGGTATAACGACTCGTTATACCTCCGTGACCCGCAGTGTAATGAAACTCGCAAGTGAGCCCGTACATGTGGAAATAAGGCTTAATAACAAATGGCACGATACATTTGTATTAGGAATATTAACGCTACTTCCCGTTGCCGTCATCAGAAAAACTCAAATATTTCATTTTCAATCTGAAAAAACATCTTAATAATAATAGTGCAGACACAGGTGTTTAATACGGTAACCATTTAAAACATGTGTAAATTAAAGAACTTACGGAAATCCTTTAGTTTGCAGTAGTAATTTTGGTTTTTCCAATTTAAAGTAACTCATGATTCCTTATAATCATGTTTTTAAATACATAGGTTATAAATGTTTTCAAAATCGTCTTTTACAGTGATTTATTCTGATATCCCATAGTAGATAGGTGATGGTGGTCGTGGGTTCGAATCCCAGCTCGTACCAATGAGTTTTACGGAACTTATGTACGGAATATCATTTGATATTTATCGTTAGCTTTTCGGTGAAGGAAAACATCATGAGGAAACCTGCTTACATCCGTGCAGAAATTCAAAGTTGTATGTGAAGTCCCCAATCCGCTCTGGGCCAGCGTGGGGACTACTGCCCGATTCCTCTCATGTATGAGAGGAGGCCTGTGCCCAGCAGTGGGACGTATATAGGCTGATGATGATGATGATTCTGATATCTCACTTGATAAGATCCCAACCATTTTTTTTTTCTTTAAATGACACAAAATGGAGTACATTGTCCGCCTTATTGTTGTTATACATTACATATCTCACATACATACATGAACCCTGAAAACCTTAAACTTCTTTTTTGGGTAGTCGTGTAAAAACAATATAACACTGACCTGCCATGTAGCCCATTGCGGTTCCGACATTTTGACTAAACACCTGGGTGCAGAATTTCACTCTCATCTTCGGGATTTGTGCAGTCACTTTGCTGATCAGACGTACACCTTTGTAACCCGGGCTTCGATTATACAAAGCTTCAAGGTGTGCCCACTTTGCTCTTTTGGTTTTTCCTTCCATCACACACTCCAAATCCTTGGTCATCATATTGTTTCTAATTCCTTTCATAAGGTGTGGTGGATCATAAATGGGATATATTTTCTGATTCTGGATTTCAAAGTAACCGCCTTTGTACAATTTATCTGCCCTCAAATAGTTGGCTTTGGTATCATTCATCAGACCGTTCACAGCGGCCATGTTGGTCGCCCCTTGGTCGCACACAGTACTAACCACGCGTAAGCCTGTGGCCGTAACTTTTTCTATGACCAGTTTAATAAGATTTTTCAATTCGGCGGTTTTGGTTGTACCCGCGCAAAAGGTAAAAGCCACAGGTTGTTTAAATTTCTTTATGATGCCCCGCACCATAAAAACCAGAACATGGTCACAAAATGTGTTCTCTCTGGCAAATCCATTGTCGACAAAACCGTTGATTATATCTTTGCTCTTGTCAATGTTGGCATGATGAGCAATAGCCATTTCGTCGAATATGACGCTGCACAATTTGTGGTGGCTGAGCATTTTATACACTCTTTTTTTTTAAATGCTCGAATAGGGCATCGTTTATTCCTGGGAATAATGTAACCTTCTGCAAAATTTTATCCAGGGTCCGGCGTTTTGGCAAAATGCATACTTTTGCCAGAAGTTTGTATGCTTTTGGGCATGGCTTATACACGGAGAGTGCCAGTATTTTTTCATCCACCGAAAATCTTCGACCTCTGGGTCTTTTTCCAAATTGGGATATTTGCATTTTAAAAAATGTTCTCGCCGCAGGTGTCATTTTTTTGCTCAGTATCTCAAAAGCCGACGTTTTAATTATCTTGTTAGTCAAGGCCAGTTTCATTTTAAATTGTTCTTAGAAGTTTGGCACCTTCTCAAAGTAATTTTTGTTAACCTCAGTGTGTCCCTCAATTCACGCTCAGTTTCAGACATGGGCTTTGACAACAGACGTCGTTTCGGTCCTGAAAGTTTACACTCATTGTTTACAATCTTCACTTACAGTAGATATATGGCGAAACCTTAACATTATAATGTTTCTTTAGTTAGGGTTTTAATTTAGGTTAGGTTAAGAAAGAACTTCTAAAGTCTTACTTTGATTAGGCTGTGTAATGTTTGTCGTAGAGGGAGGAACTGTAAGATTTACAGGTTCATCAACAGCCATTTTTTTTATTAGGAATATTAGGCTCATTATCTAACTAAAACCACTAAAAATAAATAAAAAATAAGTACGTCTACGTCTATGTAGGGTATATTAAACAATACATATATGCACTTTAAACAATAGATATATGTTCCAAATTTCATGCTTATTATCTTCAGCGGTTTAGGCTGTGTGGTGTGTTAATGGTTGTCTCAGTACCGCAAGAGTTTTATAATATGTAGGTAATATGAATGAATAAACATTTATGTATTTCAGATTAAACATTCACATGGATTGTACAGATTTCTAAGGTGAAATAAAAAATCTACTCTCTTCTTATTTTCATACTGGTGATTAGATTGAGAAGTAACTTAGAGCGCTCGCCCACGGCGACTTTTTGCAGCGATGCAGTAGCGATACTGTCGCGCGTTGGCATCGATACACTCGCAATACGGTCGCTAGCTGTGTGCCCTCGCCCACGTAACCACGATGCAGTCGCGATGGAAACGCGATACTGTCGCGCTTTAGTCGCGATGCAAACGCGATTCAGTAACGGCACAAGTCAACAGTCGCGCGTTTGCATCCATGCAGTCGCGATGCGTAGCGCGTTAGTAGCGCGTTGGCATCGCTTCTACAGAAATGCGACTAAAGCGCGTTGGTTGCGATGCTGTTGCGCGTTTACAAAAAGTCGCCGTGGGCGAGAGCCCTTAACACAGTTGTATATAATTCTCGTGGACAAAGTGCACTATGCCATATAACAGCGATCGGCCACAGGCGGCCCGCGAACCCATTACGTGCGGCCCGCGAGCCTCCTTATTGACAGCTGACAATGTACCTTTTGTCTGATAGAGTCACATATTATTAACACGTGCGGCCCGCGACAATTTTGTTAGCTACTATGTGGCCCTTGGCTGTTAAAAGGTTGCCGTCCCCTGCCATATAATAATAGGTACGAGGACTTTATCGCAAGATGTAGTGAGGTATCTCTTATTGAGTAACGATGATTATCATTCATTTATAAAATAACAACTTACCACATGCTGAACCAGTATGCCAGCTGCTGGTGTGGCTACGGACGTTCCGGATGTAGAAGATATTGCTCCATCATTGGGGCCACCAATCACTAGGACTTCTTCTTGTGAAAGGTTTTGCAGTCCTGATAGAATAAATGAATAGTAGTATAAAATATTTGCACAATACATTTGCTGTTATGGTGAAGGAATACATCTAGAGTAAACCTGCATACATCTGCGAATTCAAATTTGTATGTGAATGCAGTGGGGCTGCGGCGGGGGGGTATTTTTGATGACGTGGCAATAATAATGAATACTGAAATGAAAATAAAAATTGTTGAATTTTTTTTATCATAAGACGGACCAATATCTCTTTCCTGGAGAACGTTTGAAACCACTCTCAAGGAAAAGAAGATTCAGAAAAGTAATTCAATACATATGTGTAGATTGAGATAAATGATTAGTTCAATACACAAGATTTATTTGCATGTATATTTATATATTTATATTTATATTATATTTATATACTTATAGCAAATAAAATAATTTTTACTTTGACTTTGATTCATTTCTAAAACATCAACTTACCACATGCTGAACCAGCATGTGTTACTGGTATGGATGTTTTTGATGAAGAAGGTATTGCCCCATCTTTATGGCTCCTAATAGGGCTGCCATCCGTCCAGGTTTTCCCGGATTTGTCCTAGTTTGGACGCCGTCCGGGGGCCGTCCGGGCGGGGTGTCAAGAAGTGTCCGGGGAAAACCCGGACACTTTTCATGTAAGGAAGCACCTCATTGAATTTAAAGGTCTTGTTTTTTTAAAATATTATTTTCGGACTCGTCCGGGGAAAAAATGCGATTTACGCCAAATGTCCGGGTTTTTTTTTAATCTTTGTCCGGATTTGGCGAAATTCGAGATGGCAGCCCTAGCTACCAATCACTGGAAGTTGTCCACGTGAAAGCTTATTGCACTCCTGTTATATATAAAAAAATACACAGACAATTATAAAAAATCTACTGGCGCACCTACTGGTGGGTGCGCTTCTGCTCACATAATTTTTGACGTCCTATCATTCGAAGTCCGAAAATGTTTCTCATACAGTTTTACTCCATAATAATCATTCTTCATAAATGGTCGTATTGCTAACTATCATAACTCATAACCATTCGAACTCATAACATAACGCCAAAACTCATACAGCTTTAACATCCTAATATTTATCACCATAACTTTTTAGGGTTCCGTAGTAAACAAGGAACCCTTATAGTTTCGCCATGTCCGTCCGTCCGTCCGTCCGTCCGACCCCCGTTTTTCTCAGTAACCGTTAGTGCTAGAAAGCTGTAATTTGGCATGAGTATACATATCAATGACGCCGACAAAACGGTAGAATAAAATCTTTAAAAAAAATTTTTTTAGGGTACCTCCCCTACATGTAATGTGTGGTGGTGCAATTTTTTTTTCTGCCAAACCCCATCGTGTGGGGTATCGTTGGATAGCTCTTTTAAAAATATTATAAGGTTTCTAAAAGCATTTTTTGATTAAAGAATTGGTTAGCGTGATATTAAGCTTTGAAGTGATAATTTTTGCTATGGTCAAGTGTCCCCCCCCCCCCCCCCCTGCCAGCTAAACGGTGGCTACTAGGCATGTGAAAAAAATCATGGTAGTAGTATTTACGATGAATTTAAAAGGAAAACTATCACAGCTAAGTAGACATTACTAGTTAACGAGTAATAGTCGAACTTCAGAAATGTACTTTGCAAAAGCAAATGTTCGTACAATTTCCATTGATACCTTAGATAATGTTGTTAATTCTTTCAAAAACATAGTAAATATAAGTTTTCGAACTTTTTAGTCCACATAATGTAAAGGGTAGACGACTGTTGGAGAGTCCAACTCCAACTACAGCTAAATTATGACATTTCATTATGTTGGCACTATGCGTATTACTTTAGATAAGTAGCCTAAACTAGAAAGTAAGTTGTTTTCTCTTTTATAATTTATTATCTGTGGGCTACTCGCCATGACTTGCTCTCTCTTCGTGTGCATCTAGAGTTGGTTATAATACATTGTTATCAAGTATACCAGTTTTTACTGCTACCTCTCTTCCTACTAGAATCACCGCATCCAGAAACACGGTCTACGCTACATATGGTCCTTCGAGAGGAAAAAGGAAGCGAGGTACGATTATTGCATCCCGACTCCAGGCTGCCCAGTCTGCAACGTGTTCACCGATCCGATCAAAAGTGCAAGCCATTCACGCAAGATCGCAAAAAGGGAGACAATCGACGCGAAACTACAATCGTCGCAAGTACTCATTTAATTGCATCAAAAGTGCAAACCATTCACGCAGGATCTCAAAAAGGGGGACAGAATCGACGCGAAACTGCTATCGTCGCAAGCAAGCGTTGCAACTGTTGCAAGTATTTAATTACAATAATAGGGGCAATTTCTCGGAACTACGCAACATCTATTGTGGCCGAGCTACATCTAAATTACCCCGGCCAAAAAGTCCTTACCGGGCTTTCCGTTCATTCCGGACAATTTTCGCCTACTCTGTGGCCTGTGTGCGCGCGCAAGTTGCGCCAGAGACGATTAGACGCCATTTGCTTTGCCTTGTATTTGTTGTCACAAATTCTGAATCGAATCGAAAGCTTTATAATTAAAGTAGTTGCAAGGTGCGCTTTACTAAGTTGTTATTGTGAGCTGTTATCAATTTTGTGTTATTGTTAAATATGTAGCAGAAAAACAGCGCATTGGCAGTGCGCCACCAAAGATCAACTGCAAGGTTACTTACGTGGTGTGAAATAAAAAGTTGCAAATCCAGCCCATGTCGTGTTTTATTTGCTCAGAAATAAGCCGCCAACATGTTTAGTCAATGATTTGTTAAAATCTAATTGAGATGCACTTAGATTAAGAAAGTTTTATGAACACAAGCTTAAGAGCCATATTTTAGTTGCAGGGGATGAGAATCAAGGTAAGCAGTGACAGTTCGGCTGTTACGTCATTGGCATAGAGTTAAAGTAGATCATTATTAATTTATCTATGGTTTTCCAATGTGGGGTGTACACACATACAATTTTTAACACTCCTCCTTACGCCTCACATTGGATTATATTAATCTTGAAACTGCAAACTGCAAATATGACTCTACATTCATATAAATAAAATAGTATTTAAACATGTAGAGCATAACAGAGACATAATATTACATGCTATTAAACAATGCAGTCGAGCAAGTAGAGCATAAAAGGAACAATGCAAAAAGAACCTTAATAACATAACAATACAAGTTTATTTATAATTTAACTATTTTAGATTCAATGCCTTTATAAAGTTGTTATGTTTTTGAGCACATAATGGCTTAGTGAGTACGTCTGCCACCATGTGGTCCGTCTGTAAATATCTCACACTTAGGTATGTCCTTTGAACTAGGTCTTTAATAAAATGGTATCTAAGATCAATATGTTTAGTTCTTTTATGGGAGTGCTCTTTAACAAGAAGTAACTTATGTGCGGACTGAGAATCGTTATACACAACTATATTACAATTTTTGTTTATAATTTCAGAAATGAAATTTTTGACAAAACAAATATCTTTGCATACTTCTGCGATAGAGACATATTCCGCCTCACAGCTTGATAGAGCTATACAACGTTGTTTCCTGGCCTCCCAGTTAAGACGAGGCTTTAGATTTTTTGGTAGTTTTCCAATCGATATTGTAAGCAAACCAGGTAAACTACGCGAATAAAATTTCAGCATGTTATATTTCATTATATATTCTAACGAACTGGGATAGGAAAACATGATTAGTGAAAATTTTCCCGATAGATTTTCATTCCAAACTAGTGTCCATTTTTATTTTATTTTGCTAATCACTCCGGAACTATAAGCATTCATCCTTTGAAATTTTCAGAAACGACAGTAATACTATCTTTCTACCGAACTGGGATAAATCTTTTTATTTCATCATGTAGTTTATTTTATATGAATTATTTTATACTTTCGGAACTTATGCCGCATACGCCTTTGTGTTCACGAGCGGCATCACTGTCTTTCGTCTCTTTTTTTTGCGCGCGGAAGCAATAGACGCTGTCTCATCAAGACTCCGCCTTCAGTCGCCTGTGATTTTTGCCGACGACGGATGTGTGCCTAAATTGCGCTTGCGTTGATTTTCCACCCCGCAACGTTATTAAAAATAACATCGGACTTATTGTATACTATAGTAATAGCTGACTACGTTTAGGTTATTAGTGTTGTACGTGTGTTAAATAATCTGTTTAGTTTAGGGCTTTTTGTACATTCAGTTCGTAAGTAATGGGCGCGAAATCAAAGAAAAGAAACAAACGAGAGTTCATAGAATCTCAGAAAAGAAAAAGTCACATGAGAGGCAAAAATAGTAAGTATGTACCTATTACATCCATTCGTGCAAATAATTTAAGGCTACTTACTTCACACAATAATTTAATTTTGTATTTTCATGTACCTACGTACCTACTAACAAACTATGGATCTTTGATAAATGATTATTATTATTACCTACCGAGGTACCTACTTTCATTTTGTTTGTTATGTTTCAGGGACAAATTGGAACCATGAAGATGAAACAGAAAAACAATTGGATGAAATTGATTTCGTAAATAAAAGCGGACCGAGCACAGTAGAACAAAAACTAATGGAGTCGCCATTGACAGTTTTAGATTTGGACGACTATTCTGTCCATAAAAGTCGGTCAGTATAGCTCTAATTTCGTATGTTTTTTAAATACTTTTTTCTATGATTTTTAAATAAAACTTAAAATATGTTTTTATTACTTTAGATTTGATACTTCCGAAGAAAAAAAATCTTTAACTGAGCATAACAATCAACCTTCAGTCTCGTCAACCGCTGCTGGTGTCATTGTGTCGAAGCAGAAACTGACCAGACCGAAGAAAGAATTAGGAGAAAACGAATTTCCTTTGAAGGTATGTACTTTACCTAAGTACCTACTATTTATTAAACTAATTGAATTCAGAATCTACTTAAGATGATCATAAATAATACCTAAATGAATTGTTTCAGGACAACACAAATAAAAAAAGAAAGAGTGGCGATAACAAGGAAAACGCATGTTGTCAAAGTGATGTGAATAAGAGAAGAAACAAAAAGGTAACGCACACCAAAGACTGTCATTTCAATCCGGTGACGATTGTTATAGTAGTTTATGCAACTGGTACATAATGAGGGGGCATTAAATCACGAGTGTGTTTTATGAAACGAGCCGATGGCGAGTTTCATAATAAGGTCACACGAGTGTTTTAATGCCTAATTAAGTACAGTTGCATACACTACTTTATCTACATCCATATATTAAATCCTCTTTCATGTGTTTCGTGTGGGCACGTCTCGCCGGCGTGCGCCATGTTTGCCTCGCGCCGCCGCCAGCCCGCAGCTGTGTCCTTAAGGTTGTACGTGATCTCATAAGAGTATTATATTTGGTGTTCTTATAGGGGTCGCGCGCAACCGCTGCACAGTATATTATAAAACGGCGTCTTATCTACGGTTTTTGAACTTATTTAAGAGGATTTACTATATGGGTGTAGTAGGATAAAGATAATTACGCAATTGGCGTGCTGTTTTTTACACAATTTTTGTGGTGATGCTGAAGTAATGACTTATATTATCATTATCATTATCATTTAAGCCGGAAAACGTCCACCTACTAGTTTATTATAATAATTATATATTTCTAGTTAACCCATTATAACCTACCGGTGCCGTTTGACACCCAATTCAAGGCGTTTAGAAATTCGCGCCATTCGCGCGCCACGAACAGTAAAGCCCGACGGTTTGCTATCAATACGGTGCTAGAGCAAGACAGCTATCTGTTTCAATGCTTTGTTTTAACTGGTGTACTTGTTGAGACCGCCACGAGCGTCACAAAGTTAGTGTTTCAAAATTATTGCAGCGTTGCGGTAAGTGGGCAAAAATATTTATATTTCGAGTAATTTATTACTTAAATGCACTTTTTTGTATCCCTTAGTATTGGTGTGACTAGATTACATTGTAATATAATTCAGTTTTGTCTGCATATTTGTTTCATGGTACGTCAAAATGTATGGGTGCCGTATGGCACCTCTAGGCCTCTGTAGTATATTCCAATAAAGGGTGGAGTGTGTATTTTTGTAGTTAAACGGGACTAAATCGCGTAAAATAAACATTATTAACTACTAATATATGTGAATATCGCGAAAGTTCAAAAAAATGTGTGTATTTTTGGTTTCTGAATAGGTAGGTAATAAGTATTTATTTCTCTTGGTAGGGGTTGTACACTTCATGAGGCACTAGCCCTGCTAGAAGAAGATGAGGAGATCGAGCCGCGTTTGCTATACATTGAACCTCCAGAACCTGCAATCGACTCTGATCAAGATTCGGGCGACGAAGAAGGAGGTGGTTTTATAAATAACCTCACAGGTCGGCAACTCAATGCTGGGTGCGAAGTAGTGTTGGCGTCTACGTCTCTGTCACCATATATGATGATATGATGGTCGGAATCACTTATTAGTGCCCAGCGAATCCCGTCGCAAATGTGCTATGGAGTTGTGTAAGAGTCAGACAAGACTGCAATGCAACAAATGTAGCGTAGGGCTCTGTGCATCCTGTAATTATCCGTTTCATGTTCGTGTGTAGGACTAAAAAAACTATGTACCCTCAAATAAAGTGGTAAAAAATGCGTTTTTAATTAATTAATTCCTACGTTACTCAAAATATTCATCATTTTATAAATAAACTGTAATAATACTTAGCTAATAAAAAGTTAATACATACTTAATAGAGAGATGTTAAGCTTACGTATTGGCCTAGCAGTGCCATATGGCACCCATTGTTATTTCCAAAACTAATAAATCAATTTAACTTTTATTAATCAAAAACAACTCAGGGGGCCTTAGACAACAATATATTAAAATATTATCAATTTCTAAGACCCTAAAATAATTCAGGTCATAATGGGTTAAAACTGTATTCTGATTGCATACTTTATATTATATATATATACTTTTTTAATTTCAGTCAAAAGTGTCACATCTTGTCAAAAATACATGCATAATGGATGCAGAAGAAACATGTCCATATGAAGTTGAAGCTTACGATGATGTTGTAAGTTTTTATTTTATTTGTTATCTTACTATAACAAGTACACGTTTTACATTATTGTAGGATGGGGGAGGATACTATGGATTTCATTGTATTGAAATAACCGCTTCGTTTTAATGAACCGCAGATATTTCAGCCATAGGTTAGGCATACCTGTGTTATCTTTTTTTTAAGAGCCATAAATGAAACTAATCATTCTCCCATACATATATAAATATTTATATCTCCCATACACATAAACTGGGGATGTATTTACATCTGGCTGAAATCAATAATTTTTTTACGTGAGTTGAGGGACTGTCATAATTCTTCTCTTCGGTTAGTACGGTTTCTAATGTTACGTACGTTACTACTACGTTATGCGTCATACATATATAAGGAATATAATCTTTTTTTGCAATCTGATACTATTTCAATACAATGAAATCCACAGTTAAAGAGTGAACTGTGATTAGCTACAGCTTTTAATTCATCAAAAAATCTTTGGATGATAACTACTTGCCTTCCTAAAACTTTTGTACATTATATCATATTTATTTTAGGAATGCACAAAGGTTGCATGAAGGCGTATAGTTAACATCCAAAGCTTTCTGATAAATTAAAAGATTGTAGCTTATCACAGTTATTACCATTATTTCATATTTATTTCAGGAATGTACAAAGGTTGCAGGAAGGCGTATAGTGAACATCCAAAGCTTTTTTGATAAATTAAAAGCTATAGCTAATCACAGTTCACTCTTTAACTGTGGATTACATTCTATTGAAATAGTATCAGAATGCAAAAAAGGATTATATTCCCGCCTCAATCTAGAGTGCACCTTGTGCAAAAAAAAATTTCAGGTTGAAACAACAGACCAAGATATAAATAAAAACGCTGTATCAGGAGTGATGGCAAGTGGTGGCGGACATGCCCAATTGCAGCAGCTGACAGCTGCTGTTGATTTACCAGATATTGGAGCCAATGCATATGCAAAAATTCAAGATCAAATATCAGATGAATGGGAAACTACTGCATGGACAGAGATGTTAAAAGCTGGACAAGATGAAAGAGAAGCTGCGATAAAAGAAGGCAGAGTAAGCAAAGATGGTATAGCTATGATAGATGTTATAGTCGATGGATGCTGGAGTAAGCGATCTTACCAAACTAATTATGCTGCAAGCTCAGGATGCGCAGCTATAATAGGTAGACGTACAGGAAAAGTACTATACATGGCAGTAAAAAATAAATATTGCTGCATCTGCCAAAAGAATGGTAGCACACCAAAAGAGCATCCTTGTTATAAAAACTTTGAAGGTCCTTCTACAGCAATGGAGTCGACAATTATTGCGGAAGGATTTAAAAGGTCGATAGAAATGCATAATATCATTTATCAAAGATTTATAGCCGATGGTGACAGCAGCACTTACGCCAAAATTATCGATTCTCGACCTTACCCGAACGTGACAGTAGAAAAACTAAACTGCAGAAATCACCTTTTGCGTAGATTTTGCAACAATATGCAGAAACTAATCACAGATACGCGGTATCCATTAAAAGATAGAAAATTGATAACAAAAGGGAAAATCCTGTCTGCTCGCAAATATATATGTGACGCTATCAAACTCGAATCAGAAGAAAAAAGCTACGAAAATTTACATGCCAATATCAACAATTCAGTATGTCATGCTTTTGGAAACCACTGTAAATGCCAAAAAAATATATGTTCTCTAACTGAGCAAAAAGTGACTGAATTTAATACTTCCAGCCTTTGGCAACGAATTAAGATGTTGGCAGCCAATGTGGCTTCACACTCAAGAAGCCTCATAGAAAATGTCGACAGTAACGTTGTCGAACAGTTTAACGGAGTCATTGCAAAATTAGTAGGTGGCAAACGAATAAATTACACACAAAGGCGTGGCTACCAAACAAGGTGCTCAGGTGCTGTCATATCCTTTAACACCGGTAAACTTCTTTCGACAGTCCTCCAAAATACACATCATAAGTCACCCAGTACAACGTTGAAGAAATATGATGAAAAAGTATGCCTTAAAAGGGAAAGAAATAGAAAAATGATAAGGAAGAAAAAACGCCATTTTAATGCGCTAAAACCAATAGATTTGAACTATGGTGAAAACGCGGAGCAGCCAGACAAAGATCCGGTTATATTTAATATGGATAAAGAAGCTTTTTTAAAGAATTTAGAGAAGTCAGATGAAGAGCGAAATCGCATTCAGAAACAAACCATTTTACAAAGCGAATGTGGCCAATGGCTCGAACTTAGAAGAAACCTTTTGACAGCTTCAAATTTCGGCAAAGTCATTAAAAGGCGAAAGAACCACAGCTGCCGAAATATGGTAAAGAACATGTTGTACTCAAAATCATTAGACAACGTGAGCTCCATCCAACACGGAAGACAACATGAAGCAGTGGCTTTCGAGCAGCTGTGCAAGCTCAAGGGCATGATAATAAACAAATGTGGACTATTTATTGATGAAAAACATAGTTTTCTAGGAGCTACCCCCGATGGCATTGCTGGCGACATGGTAGTGGAAATAAAATGTCCAATAGCTCCATTTAAAACGGGCGACATTGATGCTGCGATTAACAAAAATAAAATGCATTTTTGGAAGAAATGTAAAAACAGTGAAGTAAGTTTCGCTCTCGTTTCAAATTTTCTGTATTTGTATCTTGCTGAAAAAACGCAAAATAAACAAGTGTTGAGGGATCAAGGCGCATGAATGAAACAAGAGTACTGTGTTAATATGACTGATTTCGTGCATTTTTATATGTATGACGCATAAATAAATAAATAACGTAGTTGACACAATAAAATTGCTAATTATAAACTCGCTTATATTTGTAGTAATTGATTTTATCTTCTACATTACAGGTCATAATAAACAAAAGATCGGACTGGTTTTATCAAGCACAAGGTCAGATGCATATTGCAAAAAAATCACAATGTTTGCAGTGTGGTATGGAGACAACAAATTTAAAATAGAAATATTAGAGAAAGACGATAAGTTTTGGCAAACCGAGATGGAGCCAAAACTTATATCATTTTACATGGATTGCCTTCTGCCAGAATTGGTAGATCCAAGACATCCAAGAAATAAATTGATACGAGATAACGAACCAACTACAAGCCACCAACCGCCTACTTCTAGTTTAGAAGTAACGGAAACACCCAAAAAACGAACAGAAGAAACTGTACTAACTGAAGAGAAGAATTATAACAGTCCCTCAACTCACGTACAAAAAATTATTGATTTTAGCCAATTTTAAAAACCTTATTTAAAATAGATGTAAATACATCCCCTGTTCACGTGTATGGGAGCATTATATATACTTGTGGCTATATTAAATAAAAGCTGAAACACAAAGATTTTTATTTACCACTATTCAATAAATAATCTAATGGTTTATTCTTTTAATTACTTACAGCAGTTTGCAAAATTAATAAATAATATACTTTCTCTATTCATTCTTTGTTCTTACTGCAGCGTTTCAGGATAATAAATATACACGCGGCGCACGAGCATATCGGACAAGTTTCGCTAGCGGGTGGCGGGCAGCGGGCAGGCGGGGGTGATGGGCGGAGCAAGCGTGGGAAATTATTTCGGGTGCCTCGTCTTAATAACATTATTGCCTAATTTTATGACAAACCCAGTATAAGATCTTCGATCTGATATATCATTTGCCCAGTCTGCGTCTGAATAAGCATTGATATCGAAATTATTGCTCTTTGTAAAATAGAGTTTATAATTAATTGTACCTGCTAAATAACGCAGAACCCGCTTAGCGATTATCGTCCGCGTAGCGAGCTGGGAATTTTTATGTACCATTAGCAGACTGCTTAGCAACACGATGATAAACTAATTTGTATTACGCAGTAACGCTGCTAACGCAAACTACAAACTATATAACTATATATATATATATATATATATATGAGAGCGCTCGTGGCCCAGCGGCGCCTGCGTACTGCTTGCGGTATCTAAGGTTAAGCAACGTGGGCAGCGGTCAGGACTTGGATGGGTGACCGCTTTGAGTGGTTACTAACTGAGCGCTCCCGTGCTTTGGAAGGCACGTTAAGCCGTTGATCTCGGTTGCTGTATATGGCAGCAGTCGTTAAGCCAAGTTGGAGGCCTTCGGGCGGCTTGAGAACTTCTAACAGTCAAGTTGCCCACTCACTTGACAAAGCCTAATCCCAATAAGGTCTAGTTTCCCCTCGGGGTTGGAAGGTCAGATGGCAGTCGCCTTCGTAAAAACTAGTGCCTACGCCAAATCTTGGGATTAGGTAGCGGACCCCAGGCATCCTTCAGGATGCAACTGTACTGGGATAACGCTAGGAGGATGATGATGATGTATATATATATATGTATGTATATATATTTGTACGATGATAAACATGTGAAAATACTCTACGTGTACTTACAAAATGAAGCTGTATAGGATAAAGCCGCTGCCATGGTTTTGCTAAACACACGTACACAGTTTTTCACCTGAAACATAACAGTTATTTTAAATAATTATCTTTAATTTTTTATCAACGTTAACCTGTGTCGGATTAGAATAGCACCACCAAATTTCTTCCCACGGATGTCGTAATAATTACTATCGGAATGAATAAGGTTCGATTGTGTTGTGGGTGATAGGTTAGAAACCTAGCCAAAACTTCAAAATGCATTAATACAATATCAGTTTTTTTTTAAACCTAGAATAGCGATGCTGGCTGATTGACACCACAACACTTTTATGGTCCACAACATCCATCTTTATGTATTTAAAAAATCTTAAAATTAAACAATGTTTAGGAATGATATTTTTCAATTATTCTCGTGAGTTCTGTAGCTTTTTCTTTTTGCTGTTATCAACTACCATAATGCAAGAAGCGATACTAAAATTTCGGAAATCCTGGCGTGCGATTTTGTATTAAATTTGCTTCTATTTTTATATGCCAATTACCTTAAATAAAGTAAGTTAATATATTTACCTTCATTTTCTTAATTTTCTCTGGGAGTATGTGCTCATCGTTGAGCTTGTGGAGCAGCCGCGCCTGCGCGTGGCGGCAATCGGTGCGGTACACGTCCACCAAATCCTGCCACTTTGAAGTTTTACCCTCCATTACTACATCCTTCGTCAAAAAGTTATTACGGATCCCTTTAATTAAATGTGGCGGATCATACACTACACTGAGGCACTGACCATTTAAGTGTATAGTGTCATCTGGAAAATATAAATACATAATATATTATCATAACCTCATGTATATTTGTAATATTTGTATCATATCATTAGTTTACAGTAATCATTATAAATAACACAAAGGTTTAAAATGAGAAACTAAATGCCATAAGTTAATCTAAAGATGATTACCAGGTTCTGCGCCTGCTAGGATTTGTGACCTTCTCGTGTCCTCTTGTAGGCTTTTAAAGGCGCTTTGAAATGACGTCCCCTGGTCGCTAATCAAAGCTATAGGTTGGAGCCCCGTCTCGCAAACAGCTGCCACTATGGCCTTAATGATGACTTTCATTTGAGGACCAGACGCAGCACCTTCCGAAAAGTAAAAAGCGCATGGTTGATGCCACTTATACACCGCGCCTTTTATTATAAAAGCCAAAGCGTGGTCGGCAAAGTGGTTGGTCTTTTCAGACAATTCCACAAACCCTTTGATATTGTCATGTTTTTTGGAGTAATGGACGCCAGGATCCAACTTCATTTCGTCAAATATAATGGAACACATTTTTTTGGCTTCGTTCCATTTGCTCACCTGAAAATGAAAAGACGTTTCTAAAATAACGTGCTAAAGTAACATATAAAGAGCGTACCGGCTATAAATAAATAAATAAATAATTGATATAATTAAGATTATGTCATCAATCATCATATTTATGCTTATGAGGTCGTCGACCTCGGGCGGCAGAGCTCCAGGCTGCGGGCGCCGCAGACGGATTCTACTTTATGCACAGCCTTTTATATGCCCTTTTATACAGCCTTCACTAGTCATAGTTAAAATTACAAGTGGTAAAGTTATTTTTCATTTCTCATACTCTGAAAGTGGGTCATTGTTCACCTAAGTAGCGTGCTGAAAGTGGTCCATTTCTGCTCTAGAGCAGAAAAGTATTAAAAAAAATTGTATGGTGAATCGGAGTTAAATTGGGCAACGGCACTAACCTATACAGCCACATACTCGTAGTACAGATTCTACAGAGATCTTATGTTACCTACCTACTTATTCAAATGCCTGATTGCTTACCATAAACAACCTCCTTAATTTGTTTGTTTGTTTTTTTGCCACAGTCGAAAGTAATATCAATAGTTTGTGGCAGATAAAAAAGGGAAACTATGACAAGGACAACAAAACATATGTCTATGTCTCTCTCTGTCGCTGTTATATAAAGTTGTATATAAATAAAATGGTCCATACACAAACACCATTAACGTCAGTCAACAGTTCCCGCCAAAATTATTTTTCACTGATTCAGAAAATGTTTGTGAATGATAACAATAGTTATAAATTTTATTTTATTAAAATCAAATAATTAAAAAAAAAAACAAAACTTAAACTATTCTAATCCAACAACCCACCCCGAGTCATACCTGGTGTAAAGGTGCCCAAAACGCTTGCGGCGTTGCCGCGTTGAATACAATAACAAGTATTTCGCGTTGCAAATAACACAAATCCTAATTTTTAGATCATGTCAATATTGTTTTACATCTTGTCTTTTGTGAAAAATGAAACGAAAATGTGCATATTTGTTTTTTTGTCTACGAAGCTGGAGGTCCCGGGTTCGATTCCCGGTTAGGACATTTATTTATGTGACGAACACATATAATTGTTGTGGGTGTTTTCTATGTATTCAAGTATGCATTTATCCATGTATGTATATCGTCGCGTTAGTACAAGCTTTGCTTTGTTTGGGACTAGGTCGATTTGTGTAAGTTTTTCCACAAATATTTATTTATTTTTACATATTTTACTTTCCTCGTATTCGAAATGAAAAGCAGAGTGTTTAACTCGGGCGAAACCACCCATTTCAGCCTCGAACTATTGGCGCTCTCACTTCGTTCGAGCGCCAAAATATCTCGGCAGAAATGGGTGGCTTTCAGCCCTTGGTTAACAATCTACTATTGATTGATATAATTCAGCGGTCGGCAACAGGCAGCCCGCGAGCCCATGCCTTGCGGCCCGCAAGCCCCCTGCTTGTTTTGTATATAAAGGCTGTTGTATTATGGTACATTATTTAACAAGTTAACAAGGGCGGTAAAACAAAGAATGTCTCAGATCGCAGGTACTTGACGCCCGAGCCGAAGGCAAGGGCGATAAATATGCGATCTGAGGCTTTCTTTATTACTACCCGTGTTAAGTACAAAATTTTATGTCACCCCCTGGCCAGGTAGTGGGATTTCTCGCGCGCGGAGCGTGCGGTAATTGCCGCTTTATGGCCAGGTGTGACATAAAGAAATTTTCACATCACCTATTCGGATAAGGGCTTTTTCTTCCCTGCTAGGAGGGATCAAAATGCCACTTTTCTTCCCTGCTAGGAGGGATCAAAGTGACACTTTTCTGTAACGAGTAATAAGTTATTAGTATCGATTTTGATAAAATAAATGCACAACCATTGTTATTTTAGATCTTTCATTATCCTCAATAGGTGATGTGAAAAGCAGTATGTGTCACATGGAAGCAAAATTATTTCCACCTTGGGCGTTAATTCTTGAATCCCTCACTACGCTCAGGATTATATTTTAGAATCCCTCGCTACGCTCAGGATTCTATTATATAATCCTTCTCTTCGTTCAGGATTCAAGTTACGCCCACGCCGTAAATATATCATTTTGCTCCCTTGTGACACAATCTACTATTTTGTAATCCCTTACGAAAGTTCTAATCTGCGTGCTTACAAGCATGTGTGGATAATATAGATATTGCCAACCACAAACAAGCCGAGTCTAATTGTTTCGGAACTCACACACCACAGCTATTAACAAGTACAAAATCTGTCTTTGCTTACAATTGTATAGTATGTTTAGTTTAGAAGTCGTTCTAATTATCTATTTATTCTATACTATATGGCCAGGGCCGGCCGGCCCAAGGGTGGGGCGGATGGGACGGCCGCGCCAGGCCTCGGAGGTGAAGGACTGGCAAGGTGGAAAAAAATAACCAAAGAGCGCCCAAAGACCATCTCGCCCAACCCAGATTTAGTGTAAGGCTTGAGTGGACGCTCGGAGCGGAGCGTTCGGCGTCGCGTCCAGCTGGACGCCCGACTCGAGCGTCCACTCAGGCCTTACACTTAGAGCTAGGGCCGGTGCTGTATATGGGCCTTGACCACTAAAACGTTGCCGACCCGTGTTATTTTGTAATTAAATCAAATCTTCAATAGGTACAGTTCATTTAACAGTTGCAACCAAGTAAATAAAAAAATAAAAATTACATACCTCTTGTTTAATGACATTGAAGACTTGAGGGTTAATGCCAGCTTCAATGTTCAAATGTACCAGTAGTTTGTTCAGTGTTGTTTTGCTTGGCAGGATAAATATTCTTTGCATTAACCTGTAGCACTTGGGGCTTTGCTTCATTATCGACAGCGCAATAACTTTTTCTTCCAGAGTGAACCTTCTCCCTTTTTTACTTTTAGTGTAAAGCTTAATCTGCATCCAGATAAACTTTCTTGCCACAGAATTCATCCCTGTTACTAGTTGCTTAAAAGAAGCTTTCTTCGACAGCTTCGAAGCCATCTTGGCCCGTTTAAAGTAATTCCGTTGTTTATTAGCTTTTTTATAGTGCTGATATAACTCCCTGCACTTAGGTGACAGTTGACCAACATTGGACACAAGTCTTTTTCGACAGACCCGTTTCGAAGTTCGGTGCATTTCGGGTCTCGGGTTCTGTGCTAGTTTACCTGGCACCAGCGTGGGATCTGAAAATGAAGTATTTTTATATATTTATAGATTTTGTATGAAGAACGTATAATATATATATCTTTATATTCGTATATCTGTATAATCTTAAAGAAGTCAACTCTGTTTAAAGAATATTATTTGTCTCACCCTTAATACACGGTTGTTGGTCCTATTGATATCTATTTGGCTGATATTGTATTTATGTAAAAGTGTATGTATGTTTATTTTATATTTATTATATGTAAGTTTATTATAATAATAAATTATTTGATTAGTACCCTCATGGTATTTACTTAAAATCCATATACGAGTACCTATCGGTTTGCCACCTACTCAGTTACAGTAAATTGTTGCATTATCTCCGCTACTCAAAGGTTGTCTGGAAGAGATCGCTCTTTAGCGATAAGACCGCCTGTTGTTTACCTCT